>WBMZ01003064.1:0-112845 GCA_013400975.1 Atrichornis clamosus
AAAAAAAAAAAAGGAACAATGGAAGACAGAAGGAATGAGAGAGGGTGGGTGGAAGAGAGTATCAATACTCCCCATACTGGGACAAGTTTTGGAAAAAAACAAATGAAAGAAAACTAGATAAAGTGTGGAACATCTTGTCATTGAGATAATGGAATCCTCAAGATCGGCACAAAGCACATGCTTCTCCCCATTTTATTACTACTTAGTTTTGGTATCGGGAATAACTGCACACTTGCATTTGCAAAATAGCAAAAAGCAGCAAGGGTTCCAGATTAACGGGTTTTCTTCTCCCCAAAGTTTCATGGTGGGCTGCCAGGTGTTGGTGCCTGCCAGGTGAGCCGGAGTCCCTGCACCGGGCTGGGAGAGCAGGTGCATTGAGGGCACACAGGAATTGTGCCTGGCTCCACTACAGCCCTCGTTTTACACGTTCACACGGATCACAGAACATCTTCAGGCATCTGAGAGATCCAATTTCACTTCTCAACTACTCTAAAAATTCATTCAAACTTTTAGTCACACTCAGCACAGTAAGAAAATCCTCCTAAGAACTTTTTGCAAGGATTTCTTGTTTTTCTTCAAAGAAATTAAGAGGTTGCTTTTCCTAAATGGTTTTGGATACAAATCTCCAAGAAGCAGGGCCTGCAGCATATCTTACAGGGCTATTACTTTGGAAGAAAACTAAATATTTGAGAGATGTCAAAGGTTGTTTCTAATGTGAAAAATCTGAGGAAGGAATGCTGTGGAGAATCTCAGAAATTAGGTGAAAATTAGGAAGAGGAGGCAGCATCTTTTCTTTTTCCCTTCCAGTCCAGTATTTTCAGTAACTAGTAAATAAATCTCCAGATGCACTAATGGCTGCCATCCAGGAAATGCATCTGCTCTGTTTATGAGATCTGCAGTTCATAAATAATTGCCAAATATAGAATTATTCACTTCAGTGCTATCAGAGGTTGTTTTATAAGAAGAGAGAATATACTGGAATCACACTTATGAGGTAGATCTATCAGACTGGTTTAGAATTCACATGTGTGAGTGCCAAAGCTTAGTTTTTATGGAAAACAACCATTTACAATTTTTGCACGAACCATTTGACTGGCAATGAAGCTTTCTGAGCCAAACACACGGCCACTGGCCCTCTTGCCATCAGTACCTCTCGTGGAGGTGTATCTGTGTGGGTACACAGGGTTCAGCCTGTGAAAACCCTAACTCCATTTTGTCAGCGATTTTTTACATCCATGTGCTGTATAACAAGGGAGCCATTTCCAGGCTGTACGTGCCAAACACCACACAGTGCCTTTCAAGGCTCCAGACAGAAGGCTAAGGCTCCATTAGCCCATACCAACCTGATATTGAGAACCACCCACTGAGGTTAGTGCAAAAAACCCCACCGGATGATATCTGAACTGATCCAGGAACACAGAGGTACGGCAAAGGTACAGTTGCTTGCATGAGGTGCACAGATTTAAATGAGAAAGAAATTTTCCCAGTTATGATAGACTTTTACACGCATTGGAAAGATAACACTGAACAAAAAAATTAAGGCCAGAGGGGAAAAAAATACACTGAAGGTACATCTGTACAAGAATGACAACTAAGAGAAAAAGATATACATGTTCCATAACTGAGTTCTCTGTCCCTGACTTCTACTTCTGAATCGAGCTCATGTCAATACTTGCTATAAGCTGGCAATTACAGAGTGGGCAGTGTTCTGCAAATAAACCTGTAGTGTCTTCACCTTTGGTTTCAACTGGTTGGACCTGAATAAACCCTGCTGTGAAGGCTGTCTCAACTCTTTGGATGCTGCTGTGCTCCTAGCATGGCTCTCCACATTAACTCCACCATTATTTTTAGTAACACAAGAGTCTGCCCAGATAAAAAGCCATACAGATATAGTCTACAATATAGTAGTCTAATAGTCTACAAATAAAGTCTACAATATAGACAGAAAGCTGGAGTAAAGGCTTTAAGTCAAGTTCTGGACACACAGGCAATCCTAGGGTAGCTGCACAAACGCTGTGCAAATGCAGTCTCAATGCATTTTTTACTAAAGGGATAGCTAGGAAAAGAGCTGTAACAAATTCCCACAAATGTGGGGAGCCGACTCTTGGCAGCGGGCTGAGCATTTCCAAATGTCTTTAGCATCCCGGACACCCACAACACAACATCCATAGGAGCTCCCAGCTGTATCTGGCCTGTGAGCCACAAGTCTCTGGTCCCTTGGGTACTAGGAAAAAACAAAGCTCTTCAGCTTCCAGGCACTGGGACACAGAGGAACACTGAAACCGAGAGGCCAACAGGGGTCAGCCCTGCCCAGCACGGAGGCCGTGACACGCCACCGCAGCACCCCCGTGTGACACGGGCAAAAGCAACCATTTGAAAACACACAAGGATTCGATAATTACTGTTATAGAATAATCCTCCGGCCGTGAAAAAGCAGTGAAACATTTGGCAGCAGGAACGTTTCAAAGGAAGACTCTCAGCTCCCTGACATTAGTCCAAATAAATCTTAGTTCTGCAATTTTCTACCTGAAAGAAGCATGGAAGAGATCGGGTGGGCTCAGCTCCCTTCTCCTGTGCCCACATGCATTCAGAAATGAAATGAAACACTTTGTTCACAGATCACATCTAGTGCCTTCAGCACCACCTGGGCATGGGAGCTGTATTACCTGCTGGCCACCCAGGGATGGCCCTTCCAGTACAGATTTGGTGTGAACAATGCAAGTTGCACCTTCACCAGTTGTAAGCCTCACTTGTGGGAGTGCTTGTCCACAAGACAACAGTTTTTACTACACAGGGTCATATCATGAAGAGAAGAAAGACAAGAAAATCCTTCTTAGATAGTTAACGGATACATTTAGCACCAGTCTCAGTCATGTTCCACCATGGAAACCATGAATGATGCACGGACACCCCAGGCCAAGGACTAAATGTGGGCCACAAAAGCATGAAAGAGAGGCTTGGCCACAAAACCTAACATTGCAACCAGCTGAATGTACAAGTAGTCAAGAAGTGGCTATGCTTGGCTTGAATGTCCCTATTGCTTAGCGAATTTCAATGATGAAATGGGGCAAGTGTTTCAGACACAGCAACGTGCCCCAAATAGGCACGCACAGCTCGCACTGACTGCAGGAGGAGCTGCACGGGAAAGCTGGAGAGGAGAGAGGAGCCCTTTGTGTCCTACCAAACACTGGAGCATCCACCAGATGATCTACTTTTTAGTCACACTTTATCTCATGATCAGCTGGGCTGGAATACTGAATGCATTGTCAATTGTTTACTGATGGAAAAATAAAGCTGCAGGCTGCAGTTGATGTTTACTAAGGTATTGATGAGCTATTCATTCTATCAGGGCAGAAATCATTGCAGAAGAAATGTTAGGATATGTAATCCAGTGGTGAAAAAATTTAACACTGTTTCTGTGTCACAGTGTCTGTGTCTTTTCATTGACATTTTACAGTAACTATAGAGGGTACCAAATAACTTCAGTGTGTGTACACACACATACATGTAAACTCAGACCAATTCTAATGGATATTTGGGCATGAAAAATACTTACCATTTTAAAAAAACTGGCTAATTCTAGCCCTCAAAGGGAATATAAATATGATGGTTCATCTTAGATCTCCTCTGCTTACTGAGACACTGAGAACTGAATATTGCAGGTATATTCCATACACTAACATCAAGGAGAAAAATGAGACTCAACCCTGTAAAGAAAAGTTCTACTTTTTAGTTAAAAACAAACCAACCAAACTGCCAAAACAACGAACAGCCACAGTACTGCTGATGTGCAGAATTCCAGTTCTGCAGCCAAAGTGGTCTCTCCCAAGATGTGCTGCTTATTCCTATCTTTTGCTCAATCTCCTGAGAAGGCACAGGCAACAAATAACACAATATCTGTACCATGCACATCCATACAAGGCAACAATTTAAAATCTTCCACTTTCATTCTAAAATGAATAAATTAACAAAGAAACCAAAGTTAAAAACCAGGCATTATTATTTTCTGTAATTATTGTGAAGACCTGGGGCCAGATCAGGAGCAGAAAGGTTTCTACATTAATTTGTCACTTTCATTTTCAGTTTCTGTAGTCTTTAGGAGCTTATATTTGCTCACCCACAAGAATGTGTCTGCTTTTACTGCTGTGTTATATATAGCCTCAAAAGTTTCCATTTGAAGGGTGCTTTCTTATGATACTGCAAGAAAACCCCACCTACACAAATTTCTTCTTTGAGGAACCCTGGAATCACTTGTTCCTTTGCAGAAATGTTAGTGTTCAGTATCAAAAGATGATGCAACTGGAATTAAATGTGTTGATTATTTTTCATGCAGAGACTGCTGTCTGCAAGCAACTAGCATACTCTTTCTACCAGCAAAATATAGTTATATGTTTGCAAAGAAATAACACATTCCAATCAACTCCAAATAATGACAAGAAAACTTTGGCTATTCTGACTTTTCCTTGTCATCTTCATGCTTGCTGGTAGGTTTAAATGGAAAGCTCTTAAATCTCTTTGAAAACATTAAATGAGATAAACTTGCTTTCTAGGGTCTGTTTCTTTGAGGTTTTATACATAGTGGAACCATTTATATCTGAACCAAAAGAGGTAAGAGATCAGTCATTAACAGAGCTGAATCTTACAGCACTCACTTCACAGGACCAGATAAACAAATACATAAGGCACAACATAAAAACAAATTAAGTCTAAACTCTCCTTTAATAAAAATTACCTGAGCTAGGGGAAATTTTTATATCCCCGCTCCTGGTTATTTCTTTTCTTGTACCACCATTAAGAAAACTCAGGTCCTCCTTCGGAACATATTTTCAGATACACTTAAATCTCTGCTTACGTTAAAACATCATTAAAGGATAATAGCATTAGTCTACCTGTCAATTTGCCACAGCAGAACACCTTCTGGCACCTGGAAAGTCATTCCTAGAGGACTTGTTCAACATATGGCCAAATGTTACATAGAAAGGTAACCAACATACGTTCAGCGTGATGGAGGAAAGGAGGAGGAAAATGGAAAGTGTTGGTACAAGTCAGCCTCTGCTTAACATTCACTTTGTTTTCCATGAAGGATTAAATCCAAAGATTCTATGTCTTTGTCTTCAGCCCTGCTGCACTTGTGAGAAATGCAGTGAGAAGTTACATCTACAGGGTCTGCAGCTTTCTCTGGAGCTTAAGCCCGCTGATCAGTCAGCACTCACCGTACAGGCAGAGGACAGGATGATCACACCTGCCTTTGCTCCCTCCCCAGCATCCCATTTGTACCTTAGCACACGCCTGGATGCTACTGTGACTCATGATTCATGTGCAGCAAAAGCACATCACTGCAAAAGCTCCACCAACCAGCTTTGCTTCAGTTCCTTCTGAAGAGGAAATTAAAATAGTCTAATGTTAAAGCTCAGAGATACGACAGCAACATACATCTCAGGGTCAGATTGTCAAAACTGACAGTGCTCTTTCACAGTCACTTTTGGGACCAAAATTGCAATCAAGTTTGTGGAAACAAAAATAATTGGGCTTTAAAGTTCTGATGCCTGCATAATCCACCACAGAAATAAGAGAACAGTAGTGAACCCTAGAGCTAAAAGCAAATCTCTGCCAAGCCATAAAGTTCTGGGAATTGAGCTCAGAAATGTTTTCCTTCTGTTTCGTTATAACTGCAGGAAAACATAAGCCAGGTGACAGGCTGAGAATCAGAGGATCTTCTGTAGTTGGATGTTTCCTACCAGCACAGGTAGCAATTTGAGTTTCTGATGGCAGTGGGGAAAAAGCAGAGCCTAAATAGAGCCCATGGAGGTTTCACTCATGCTCCTAACCAAACTGAAGCCACATGGGTTACTTATGTACACAGTTAGAACAAGAGGAGAAGATGGTTCCTTTTTCCAGGATTTTATCTGTTACCATTGTAAACAACAATGCAAGGCAGGTACCATTTTCTAATTGGCAAATATTGCCCTGTTAGTGGTCTTTTTTGCCTCTTCCAGCAACATCTGATTTCCACAGGGCCAGCACTGGTGTGCCACCAAACCACTGTTAGCCCTCCAAAGTTGAGCTGAACATCTGCAATACTAACACAGAAATGCTGGGGGTGATGAGATGGAGGAAAAGAAAGACTTAAGCCATGCAGTTTCCAGTGAAGAGTGGCTCACAGTCTAAGAACACTGTAGCCCAGGAAACACTGGGCCACACTCCAACATCACACAGACTACAACAAGGTCTCTGACTTCCTTTCCTCCATCTTTGTGCCCTGCAGCTTCTCCAGGGTCATAATCACGTTGTAGTCACAGTACGGTTTACAGATACTCTCTGAAAGCCAGAAGAGAGGTGAGCTGCGTTGCTGCAAATGAATCTATATTCTCATTTCTTAGTGTTCTGTTCCTCAATAATCAATGCCACCAGTTACTGAGCAATTGTATTACTGGATAAGGAACTAATGTTGCAGGGTTCCTCCAGCTGTATCGACCAACACTTCCTTAGTCTGGTCTCCAGACATCTGGCCTCTATCTGAAAAGGCTTCTTGTAAAAACCAAAACCCATCAAGTAATGATTTTTTATGAACTTTTTTTCTGGAAAGGAATATTATATGTGCCCTGCAAGCATTTTACTTAGACTAATGATGTGCTGTTTATCCCTTAGAACTAAAAGTTTGCATCTGAAGGAAGATTCTCCTTCAGCTGATCCAGGAGACTGAGTTCAGTTGCAAAACCTTGCATGATACTTGGGCTGGTAGAAGTCAGAGCATATTCCTGACTTCATGCAGAACTGGATCAAGGACAGTCACTTCAGTTTTGAACAATCAAGTGTGTTCATGGTGAACTATGCAAAGCCCTGCAGAGAAAGTTGTTTAGATCCTGGCAGCAGAACATGTGAGTTAGGACAGCAGTGTCCTAATTATAGCAGTACAGGGCTATGGGAAAGCTGCTCTAAGCAGCTTGTGAGGAGCAGTGAATGGTCTGGTGAAACCGGGTTGTTTCTGGAACTGCCTTGTGAAGAGCCAGCAGAAGGGTCTCTGCCTAGTGACCAGCATGTAACAGGCACCTCTAAGGAAGAAGACATCTTCCTCTATGAATATTTCCATTTTAATCCCATTGAAACAGCAACTCCCAATTCCCTGCTGAGTTGGACTCTTGCATTGGCTCACACAGACTGCAGACACCAACTAGGACAAGCCTTCCGTTCTTCTGTGTTAAAATCTCAAATCTCACTGGCTTCGAACTCCCTGATACTGTGAGACGGGAGAACAAAACCTCACTTTCCCCCACACCAAAGGTAAAAAATCCTTCTAATAGCAAGTTCTCGCATTGACAACCACTGTCAGAAACTATAGCTCTGCTCAAGGCAGGGCAGCCAACAGAGTCAAGAAGCTCTAAAACTAAACAGGCAGGAGGGACATTCCAGGCTCAGGGAGCTGCTCCTCTCCTCCACAGGGCTCCGTCTGTGGAAAGCTGAAAGCACAAAGAAGGACAGAGCCTTCTATACTCTTGCTCTCCCCTAGACCTCCACCTCAAACCTGCTATATTTTCTCCCTCCCACTTTAACACAGAGAACTGGAGACCCCTCTAGCTCCCAGCAGCTGAAGCATCACAGTGTGGAGCCAGGTTTCTGCAGTATTCCCTTTGTGACATCCAGCTGGGGACTGTGCTCTGTGACCCTCAGGCAGGATCACAGTCCCCCAAGGGTGCTGGGGCCCGTCTACACTCCTGGCTAGTCTTTGGTCTAAACCAAAAGCTAGTCTTTGGTCTAAGCCGCTGCATCTGCGGTCCCATACATGCAGATAGGCTTCACACCCCCACATTTACCTGTGCAAAGAGGAGAGAGACCAAAGAATGTTGTACCAACAGCATGCCATGAACGTGAATGACCTCAGAATTCTGAGGATTTTACTAAAAGCCCTCCAAACCAATTATTTACTGTTTAATAGTCGGGATGCCCAGCCCCTACCAGCACAGAATGCTACTGGCAGAGAACACTTGATAAGCATGCTAGGAATATGAAAAGCACCATTTGAACACATCTTTGTTTAATTCAAACTAACCATTCCTCCACTTACAGTGCTGTACCTGAGTGACTTGTTCCTACTTCAGAAACAACTTTTTTATCATTTCAAAACAAATTATTCTGATAAAATGGTCTCCACTAAAGAACTGTTCCCTAAGTTGCTGTTTAAGTATTCCTCAAGTATACTTATTTTGAGAAGTACAAATACACACACAGTGTACACGTGTAAAACTCCACCTCTCCTTATGTAATGGAAATTTTTCATGCCTGCTTTCTGCAAATGAAATTTCCTAGTTTCAAATGCATTGCCCTTGAGGGTATCAAGTAATGCAACGAAATAATGAAAGGTTTCTGCTGTTACAATGAAGGTCAGTATACAGTGGACCATTTCTTTTGTCTCACTTTTCAGGATGATCAGAGCAGTGAGGCGATAAGAGGGAAGCTGGTGCTTTTGTGTGATGCAAAATCATCAAGCTGTATGTCCAGTCATTGCCTGGTGCTGCACTGCAGCTCCTGAAACAAATCCTTGCCTGTCCCCAATGACATTAGGAGAGCTCAGGGCCTGCTTCTATTTTAAAATGCCAGAAGCATTTTCCCTTTCAGGTTGAAAATGCTCGTGATCACAGTATCTGACATCATTGTTTTGAAAGAATCATAATTTATAACAGTATTCACTTATTAAACACATACATGTGGAAGTTAAAGGGAGAGGAGAAAAGTGTAAATAGTATGCATGGAGCCCACTGTGAATTCAGATGGAATTATATGGTTCACCTGACTCCTGTCTGATTTAATGAAGACAGTAAATTGCCCAGCACAGTAGCTGCATTCCACACTGCATACACCACTGTGCAGCTGCAGCTACTGGGGACAGATATTCCCTTTCTTCCAGCTTTACAATATTCTCTCTGATTTATCACACGTGGGATATTGGCGAACAGTCTCTAGGTTATAGGAGAAAGTCAGTAACTTAAGCATATTAAGCAAATGGATATGAGGAAAACTACCAGGAAAAAACCATTATTTTCTTCTCTCTTACCCTCCCCACATACAGAAGTTGAAGAATAGATAAATTCTTTGTCTGGTTGCCATGAAAACTAAGAGATGTAGCCTTACCTCAGAGGAAATGATGTTACACTCACACAATGAATAAGAAATGAGAGCTGTGTGGTCCTATCTCAGCAACACAAAGCTGAATCAAAAGAGTCTAAAACCCAGGCATGTGAGGATTCTAATCAGCTCTGTTTATAACGTATGATCATAGTTAATTGTTCATTAATTCCACCATGTCATTTGTTCAGAGATTACACCCTCCACATAATGAATGTTTTGGGGTACACTCCAGCAGAGAAAATTAAAATAGATAATAGCTGTGATTTTAAATAGTCTTCTTCGCAATCTTAAGTTTGATTCCGTTGACCTCAACCAGTTTCTAAAAGGTTTCAAAAGCTCAAAAATTGACTATTTTCTTGAAAGAGAGGACATGCACAAATGTAAATCAACATGCCTACAGAAGTGATGTGTTTCTCTCTGGCCATTGGCCCCACCCCGACATCCACCTCCGTACAAAGCCTTCCCCTCAGGGCATGGGAAGGTGAAGGACCTTGAACCTCCAGATGCATCACTCATCCCAGTTCAGCAGGCAGCCCGGATTTTAGTGACTTGTAATTAGCAAGCACTGAATGGAACAGTCACTAAAAGAGCACACAGCGTGAAATGCCTGTAGTAATGATAATGGAGATGCTCATGTTTCACCCCTGGATTTAGGAACACACTTAAGAAAATTAATTTCCTTTGCTTCAAAAGACGAGCTACACTTGTGCAATGTCACCAAGAACACACTACTCTAAATAACGCTGATACTTCACTGTTTTACTCTTAGTTGAGTCTCCAGAACACAGATGTGTCAAGAATGACAGTACATGCTTAATGCAATCACCTTGGGCTCGGGTTTCATTCCACTTGCACACTTAGGGTAAGTTGATCCTTAATACTTTTCACAAGACTGATTTTGCTATCAGGTCATGGTGTATTTGAAAGGCTGTCACAAAGAGAGCGGCATGAGTGATTGAAAAGGCTCTCTTTGCTCACAGCAAAAATAAAAAAATCTGGGAAAAACCCTCACAAGCTTACATGGAAATTATTTCAGCAATCCCTTGCTGAAGATAAATGACACATTGTAATCAAAATTATCAGCTTTCAAAAACACTTGCAATGAAATTTCAAAACACAAAAATATCCCCTAACCAAAAAAAATTCTTTGGTTCAACACGTCAAAACAAAACTTTCAAGTGATGGACCTTTTAATTTTCAAAACTTAATCAGCATTTTATGGGTTGTTTGGTTTGGTGTTGGTTTCTTTTTACTTTTTCAGAACATGTTCATCTTGTTATTGAGTTACATGCTTTGTTGAGCTTAAATCAAATTTGTGACTTTGAGCATATTAAACTCTCTATTTTTCAAATTAAGAAATGCTTATCTGAAAAAAAATAGCCTGAATTAGCTGTGAGGCTTTGGCCAGTATCTTCCAAATTTATAGTTGTTTGTGGCATACAAATAACTACCCAAAGGAGAATTTATATACTTACACTTTACATATTGGATTAATACCTCTGTAACACTACCCATATAATGAGTTAATTAGCTGCTTAATAAGCATGATTAAATCAATAATAAGAGTGCAATTATCACCTGTGACTTAGTGCTAGGTGGCCTTCCATGCCATATGTAATGGACTTGCTCTTGCCTTCAAGGTTTTCTCACTATGTTTGACCCATTGTTAACCAATAACACCAGTTTTCAAAATGTGTCTATGAAGAAAAGAATGTCTTTGAAACACCAAACTTTTGAATTGATCAGGTTTCCCGATATTTCCACCTACTATTCAAAGGTAAGCGACGTCAGCTCCAGCTCTCGGGTGCTCACACCCACCCTTGTTTGCACAGAGCTGGGACAACCCACAGCAGTTCAGGATGGATCTTTTCTCCTGAAAACTCTCTCTTCTGATGGGGTAAACACCACGGCCCCTGCGCAACACATCACTTCAGACTGGTCTCAGCTTTAAGCACACAGTGCTCCCTCTGTACTCACCTGAATTACAAAGAGGTTTAAGTGCACACTTAGGGACTTTGCTGGATTGGTGCCAGAATGTTTGGCACTTTTGTCTAACCAGACCCATGACAACAAAATCAAAGATATCCCGCACTCTGCTTAGTCATTCCTGAGCTCTGAGAAACAACAGTGCACCTTTTTATCGTATGCTTTTCTGTCTGAAAGTAGATGTAAAAATTAAATATTTCAAAACCAGAAAACGCCTGAAGTTTTTCTTTGATATCAGCTGAACACATAAGGCTGATCAATCTATCTAGTTGCAAAATATTTTGTTTTCTGAAACTCCAAATCTATGCCTAATACATAGCATCACTTCCCCTCACGCATTTCACTTGCAATAGTTAATAGATCTTCAGCAGTGAGAGGGTTTTAAAAGTAAAGAGAAGCTTTCCTTGCTCTAATGCAAAGGTTTCTAGAGGGAAAGGTATAAATCTTTCATTTCTGATGAGACAGGTGAGTTCCTCTCATTTTGCAGGTGATGCTGCCAGTGGTTTGAGTCCCACGTGCGCTCCCATTGCCTTCATCAGCATCACTCAGGAAAGGCAACAGTGCCATGGCCCATGAGCCTAACATTCTGAAAATTCCAAGTACAATGTAAGTAGACTTGAGAGACATGCAGCATCTTTTAGAGTGAAATCTTAATGGCTTTATTATAATCAGAACTGAAGAAAAACATTCTCTAAATACCAGCAGTCTATCCAGAGAGCCAGGCTGAAGGACCAGGGTTCCTCCAGTGCCTGCACTGCTCATATGCAGCACCAGGACAGCGTCCCCCAGAAAACAACCCACCCCTTTCTCACTAGAGAAGGAAGTCCAAAACCCGGCATCATTATTATCTGCTGTTAAACACCCTGGTTCTGCCTTTTGCGACACGTGCACGTGGCCGTCCTGAGGCTGGTTACTGCAACCCGTCCGAGTTACCTCTGACCTTGTCCTCTCCTGCCACCACTCTTCCCCCGAGCAGCCACTATTGTCTCCTCACCACACAGCAGGATGTTCTCAAAATAGGGTCGCTACATGTGAAACCTTAATTTTGCTGCTGGACAATCCTCCCTAAAGCTGTGCAGCCCTAATCTGCAACTGTCAAATACAAGAACTATGGACAATGGCATTTACTGAATCGCAGTAACTGGCTACCTAGGAATTAAACTGGTTCCAGGCAGCCCCCACGTTAATAAGGCTTCATATATTCAATTTACGTTTGCATGAACAAAACTATCCAGGAGGCAAAGGACTGAATACTCATCTGAACAACAAATACTTAAAATAACTGATATCAACAAAATCAACTGCCACTACTTAACATGCATGTTTCTGAAAAAAAAAACAAAAAAGAAAAATTCCATTTTGAATAACTAAAACAGGCAAAACTGAACCTACGGGAAGACTCAACATATTTTAAGTTTCACTCAGAAGCCTCCCAGAAGCTCTGGCAGGGATTGTGCTGGCTAGCTAGCTGGCTAGCCCAATCTTCTTCTCCTTTCCCTCCAGTTCTATTTTATCTTTTTGTGCATTTCCTCCATCTTTCCTTAAGGTACTGTTATGTTTGAATACGAATATAATCTGTGACTTTATTTTCCTTTTTGGGATATGACCTTTGCTCCTCTCTCAGGCAACTCATTTGGACAACTATTTTCTAGGAAGCATGCAGGCAAGCACAGGGAGCCTGTCTTGCAAAAACTAGGACAGAGATTTTGACTTGTCAAGAAAATGTGAGAAAATGTTACTGTAAATGAAAAAGAAACACACAGAAAGACATTAAGCTGAATGTTGTTTTCACCCCTAAACTTTAAGAATTAAAAAGAATATATTTTGGTTAGCAGACTACAATTTTAGGGAACAATTGATATTTTGTGGGCGTAAATTAATTGCTCAACACTGTACCAGAAATATCTTAAACCTGACAAGCCCCGACTAATTTCTGGTTAACTCTTTGCACGCAGACCTTGACAAAGCACTAAACTGTATATATTCCCCGTATAAATTCATGCAACCAGGTAAAGGATAAGAGATATTATCTTTTCAAGGACTTAATCAGATGCAATTGCTTGGATGCCCTCCAAACAATTAAATTTCTCACCCTGCTGTACACAGCTAGAGGGTTTTTGTCAGTTTGCCGACCTTGAAGCCTAAATTGCTCCCCCAGCCAAGGCAGCATCTCTGCCTGGGCAGGGAGGGACCACTGCAGTCCCCCAGCAGCACTGCAAGCAGAGCAGCAGCCCTGCAGGCAGGTTCTCTTTGCTCTCTTGCAGTACAGAGGATGCTCTGAGGGAAGAGAGGTGTCCCCTTGCCCATCTTATCAGCCATACATCGCCCTTGCTGCCCAGAGAGCCTGTCTGCACTGTCCTGAACTGCAGGCCTCCCAAACTCAGCAGGGCTTGCAGCCCAGTTCCCAGCAGAGGATGAATTTTTGGTGGTTTTGTCCTTCCTGTCCTGCTCCCTTCCCTCCCACGTTTTATCTACTGACTTGGCATTGACAAAACATTGTGAGTTAATAAGGAGCTCCTTAGAATGAGGGATTCATCTCCCAGCACCTAGTTACAGCCAAAATAAACCCAAACTTCTGGGTCAGCTGCCTCAATCACTCCTCCCTTCTCTCCCATCACTGCTCCCATTTCAAAATCAAGGTCCTTTCTAATCCTTTCATTCCTTTTTTCTCAGCTTCCTTCAAACTGACTGTTTAAAAAGTGCACCAGCCTTGTTTGCTCATTTACATTTGGTAGTAAACAAGGAGAAAGGGGCAGGCAGCTTTGCTGTTGGGAACAAAGGGCTACAATTTTGAACAGCTTCCCTGCAGATCTTGTTTGGTCACAGCATCTCTTGGCTTTCCAACCCAAGGCAGATTGTGCATGTGGCCTTTCAAGCTGAATTTATTGCATATGCTCAGTGGTTCTGCTAATTGGACCTATGACTTGACCACAATTCTGTGAGTTTGGCTTCGAGGGTAACAAGCACGTAGGCCAACAAGAAGATACATACAATCTTATAAAATACACTACATTTAGCTGTTTTGGATTAAACTCATGCACTGCTAAACCCAGGATTTGGACAACTTTCTTGGGTACTGGGTGGGAAACAGAAACAATTCTGAAAGAAGTTTACAAATTTTTTGTAAACAACATGGGTTTCCATCAGCAACTTAGCCAGTATGATCAGTCATTCTAAAACAGCCTTTAGTCAATAGCTTGGTATACTATAAAAAAAATTAAGCTAAATAGCAGTAAATTGGATATTTATACCGAATATCAAGAACTATAATTAGAACTGTTACCATGCATGCTTCCTCTTCACCTAAAGCTTTTCAAAAAGCACAAGATTCTTCAAAAAACCACATTTCTTCTCCAGATTTAAGGTAAGACAACAGCAAAAACATTCCTGAGAGCTGTGGACACAGCCAGTAGGTCACACACCAGGACAGCACTCAGCATCTCAGAGGTCATTAAAAAACTATAAACCCTGCATAGGCCTTATTGTGTAGCAATGATCCTCATGCAAGACATACAATATATATTCTACATCAAGAACAGAAAAATAGTCAGTGCTTGCCATTTGAAAAGAGATCCCTAACAAAAACATGGAGATATTTTATGGACACAAAACCCAGCGATTAAATAAATTCTTTAAGATCAAACTGGAAGAGTCATTGGGTGCACCCCCTATTCTTTGTTTGTTGGTTGGATGACTTGGAAGTTTGCATACTTTTCCTCTTTTATGTGGGCACTGTGTGCTGAGTGTGCAAAACATTTATTAAGCTTTCTTTAAGCATAAACAGGCAGTCTCATAGTACAAAAAAGGTAGACAGAAAAATATCAGATAGGAACATCAAACAACATACACTTTCCCATAACTGTTAAAAAGCGTTGGCTGCTCCTCAGGCTGCCCTACTTAGAAACTTTGATTGTGCACCCACTGTCATGAGACATGTTTTCCTCTCAACATCTTTTTAATCTTTTCAGACTGGAAGAAAAACAGCAGTCTTTAGTTATCAGAATTTTGATGTTTAACAGCTTCAAAGTGCTGGTAGTTTCAAATTAAATCAAGTGGCAAGTAAAACTAGGACTGCAGGTATCCAGTGCATTCACCAATTCTCCTTGAAGATTTTTTTTCTGCTTAGATGGTAAAAATGTAAGAGAGGAAATCTTTCCCACCCACTTCTCAGCAATATTTCACTATGGGATGTTTTAACTTTTCAGAGTTTTGTTTTGTAGAAGCTGTCCACATCCACTCCCCAGAACATACTGCCTGCCACTGCCTGGCCAAAAAAAAAAGAAACCTGTTTTGAGCGAGGCTTCCTCAGCACTACAGGAAACTGCTGCACTTACTCACACATAGACAGACTCTTCTGGCTTGCTACACCATGAGGTGCTTGGTACACAGATCTCTCCTCTTGGGAGATCTTTCCCCTCGGGATGGCGAGCAGCCTCACTAGGCTTATCCACCTGTGCTTCAGGGCCCAGCCAGCAGTCTATTTCTGAATAACATCTGCATTCATTTTTCCTACAGTCTGGGCATGAAAACATTAGCCACAGCACTAGGGATGATTGCTGGAGTCAGACAAATCCGACGGGAGCAGGTGAACAGGTTACAGGCTGAGATCACTCAGACACCGGTATTTCCTCACGGGCCAGGGGTACATTCACAGCTGTTAGGAAGGTTGCAAATGCTCACCATTAAGCCAGGGATTGATGAATGGGAAATGATTGTGATTTCAGAGATACCAGGGTCCAAAAGGAGTGGTGATGCAATGGTGGGAGAAAGAAAAAAAGCTGTGTGGGAGAAAATAAAATTATTCAACCTATGAAGGAATTCCATCTAAAGCTATGAACACTTGTTTTTATAAGACACTATGATTCAGCCCTGGGAAAGTGACTGTAGCTAACTACAGGCAGTGCCCCAGGTCCACCTTCACCTTCTAATAGCAAAATGCCCCATAAATTCAAGTTGGGAAGCGGAGGGAATATTTATCCAATGGATATTGCACAACTCTGCTTTTCTACAGAAGTTCCCAGATAACACTGCTGAACATCCTCAAGTTCACCCATCTGGAGAACACAAAGGGAAGGGCAATTGCCCAGCCACATGTGAAATTCTTGTTTAAATAAAGGAAGTCAATGATGGAGTTATTCTGCATCCTGACATTTACAATTCACCAGGAAATTAACCAATGTGCTGAACAAAAAGTGAGTTCCACAACTGTATCTTCTAACAACAACTAATAGGGCAGGTAAAGGTAGGGTTTATTACAGGGTACAGACAGCAGAGTGTCACAAGGCTTCTCATTCTCATACTGCCTTTAAGGAAAACTCTTTAGAATATTCAAATAAGGGTGCTCTAACTGAAAGGTAGATGTCAACAACTGCACTGACTTGTGAATTTTTCTGAGTTTTGTGAACTCAGATTGTGATGCAGAAATTGCAGGTGATACTGTAAGTTGAAGAATTTCAAAAGAAAAGAGACAGAAGTTTGCAAAAGACCATTAAACTTTTTGACCTGTCTAACGACTCGTTCTTTTCAAATGGTCTTTTCATTGAAAACAGGATTTATAATTCCCTTAGGAATCAATGACAGCAATGGAACAGAATTACACTGTAAATTACAGAAACGAAGATACAAATTATTTACACATACCCGCAGCACTTCTGAAAACACCGTTAACAACTTTGTGGACAGCTTCTCCCTAAGGACCCAGCCTGGCCAACAGCTCTGGCAGTGGCCCGAGCCAGGCTTTGCTGGAGCCACTGCAAAGGGAACACGCTTCCTCTGGAATGAAACTCTTTGCAGCACCACGCCACCTCTCCCAGGGTAAGTGCCCTGGGACTCGCTGTGGGAAGCAGGGACACTTTGGGGATGCCTAGCTCAGAGCTATGGATGCACTGCTGCAAAACACACAGGTGGGGAGTCCCAACCAAGTCCCTGAGCCCCAGGTCCCCTCCTGCTCCTGCCCTGCACACACACAAACCCACGTCACGTGTGCGTTACAGATGTTTTGCTGTGTATAAATCCTTCACTTGTAGAGAGCAGGAGGATTTGTACTCAGGCTGATGAGAGCACAAAGATGCCTCACAGCAGCTGCTTAGCAGAGCACCATCCCCAGCTTAACAGATCACATCATCATGAGTGGAGAGGGGTAGTTGTGTCACACCTGGGGTTACTCCTCACTGCTAGGGAACTATGCAAGTCCTTGGATTCAGAGTGGTTGTTAGTTGCCCATAGTCTATCAGAGTTCAAGGATCAGCTTTAAAAATATGGTTGTACAAAACCAGCCACTTCAGCAGCTCCAGGAAATCCTTTCCTGGCACTCCCAAGTCAGCAGCTACCTGTCTCCTCTTCTGACTCTCCTCTCTTTCTCCAGCAGAGCCTGGTTACTTGAGAACATCTCACTTCAAGAGGCAGCAGCCACAGGGTTCAGGACAGGCCTGCAGCTCAGAGCTGGGTTAACAGGATTTCACAAAAAAAAAAAAAGCAAATTATTTTCTGCTTTCAAAAATACAAGCAATTGACATATACCTTTATCCCATCTATGCATATGGACTTATAGGGGTCTTACAAACGGGGGTGGAATACAGGGATGTAATTCATAGAATCATAGATTGGTTTGCATTGGGAGGGATCTTAAAGGTCATCTAGTTCTAACCTCCCTTCCACTAGACCAGGTGTCCCTTCCTTCACAAGGGAAGCAAGTGACAAGATCATAGTGAGGTTTTTTTGTATTTTAAATTATTAATTTAGTGGATGAAGCACCAGGCATACCTTGGAGCCTGACTGGCTCCTGGTAGAGATGGGGTGACCAGAGACATCAGGCTTAATGCCACTAGTAGAGATGCTGTTGAGGTAGCTCCACTCACTAGGCACTATGATATATATCATTAACATCCATGAAATAAATGAAATAAATGTAGACATTGTGTGTGTATAACTTGCCGTGATGGGCTAGTGGATGCCTGTTGAGGTACAGACCTTCATTTCCTGCTTGCACTCATTAGCAATCAGTGCATTAACAGAGGACGTGGATATCACCACTTTTATCAACAAGTACTTTCATAAAATCCCATTCTTTTCAATTGGATAAATATGGACTAGGATATATTCTGCATAAACTAGGGTATCAGAACCAGAAGTGAACCCCTCCTACCTTGTACTTTCCTCTTTAATTGTGAATGATTTTCAAAGAAAAAAAAAAAAAGATACTGAAATTAATTTTCAAACTAAGATTTAAAACTGGTATATAAACTGGGCTGGCCCAACATTCAGGTGCCAGTAAAATGAAATCCAAAATTGTGAATAGAAAAGAGCTGAACAACCAAAAATAAGGTAAAATACATAATTCAGGTTCTTAAAACAAAATCAAAAGTTGTCTAAAATTTTCAGATGAAGGTGACTATGCAGTACAACATGTCCTGTGTCTTTCTGCAACTACAAAGGCAAAATGAAGCTTCAGTTCTGGTACATAGCACAAAACCAACTGCTTGTGTACATCTCAGGGCACTAAATCCTATGTGGGATAAATTCATATTACTAAACTGTCATAACTTTCAGCTTATTAGAAAAATTATTATTTATATATTAAAAAAATACATCCCAGAGTGAACTTTCTTTTCAATTAGCAAGACAATCTTCTTATTTCAATCTAGTGCTCCCTTCCACATTAGTCTTCCTTGAATAAATATTAAAGAAACATGTTGGATTTCCCTTCCAAGTCACCACACAGTGATCTCTATAAGAAATAAAAACAGAAGCTGACCTCTTCTGTGGAGGTCAGTAATTACGTCCCTTGTGGAACACTGGCCAACAAAGCAGAACTCCACAAAAATACCACATCAGGCAACAGACATGAGAGAAAGATTTTTAAAAGTGTTACACAATCCCAAACATCCACCAGAGATAGCAGAGCCTGACGTGCAGAATGCCCAAAGCTGAAGCAGCAAGGCTGGAAGACACTCGATACCTTGAAAATGAGCACGTCCCTTTAACTTGTCTCACACACACAGAGTTATCCTCTGAAGGCACCTATCCTTTGGCCTTTAAAATACGGGGCCAGAGCCTGCGTTAGGTAACTGCAGTGAGGAACAACGTGGGGCAGCTGTGCCATCTCTGTTGAGCTCATCACCTGAGGTGTCCCCACCACGTCCCAGTCTGGGGGGAGCCATTATTTCACAGAGTGCTAAAAGGCCTAAGAGGTTTCCAGCTGCAGAGGCAACTCTGGAGCCCATCAAACCCAGGAGGCCTCGCTCTCATCCTTCACAAGGCAGTTCTGCACCAGTCCGACTGCCTCAGCCAGAAAATCCCTGATACCACTCCACCCGTGGCCTAAACAGCTGTACAAATTTCTGAATAGCAGCAAATCCAGCCTTTTATTGTCTGAACTTGCAAGCAAATCACTATGGGAATACATCAGGCTTTGTCTGAGAAGTAATTTTCCTTTTTCAATACAACTTACTACTCAGATTTTATTTTTTCTCTATTTCTTTCCTCTATCCACACATGTTTCACCACAAACACCAAAAGCTTAGTTCTCAACCCACCTCCTCCCCCCAGCTGCCTTTTCTAGTCAAACTAGGTCTGAGTCTAACACTCAATTTTAGCAGGTGCTCAGTCAGTTCCACTAGTTGACAAATATTTTGGCTCACAGTAACAAGCCTCTAGTGAAAGACCAGGGGGAATAGTATCAAAGTATGCATCACTTATCCTGAAGCCATCAATTCAGGCAAGTTAAGAGCTTGGAATTCACAGAGTTTTGACTTTTGGCACAGGGTTGAATATTCATACATTCATAATCACATAAAGTTGGTTTTTTATTCATTAAAAAACCAACTAATCATCTTTGAACTTCCTTTTGCCTCAAGAGCGTCCCATTTTCCCCTTCCCTCAACTCTCAAAAAACCCCTCCAGAAAACCAACCCGGCCTCAGTGGAAAAAACAGAAGGATAAGAGACTCCATTAATACCAACCAAGTAGTAGAAAGAGTATTGATTTACGCTCCCTGAGAGTCCAGCTGTAAATCAGTCATGGAGCCACCTCCCTACAACGGTGAGGCCGCCCATGGTTGGTCCTCCCTCTTCCCCATCCCCTCCCACCACAGGCTGGTAGCATTTGGCACAAACACGGGTTTTAACCCAAAGTGACACTTGCACAGGAGCTAATGGCCATCCGTTGTGACGGCACAACCCCAAGGCATCACGAAGGTGAAGAGGAAAAGGTAAATGTTCTAAACCCGCCTAAATAAAAATATAAGAGTGCAAAATTTTTTTCTGGGTTTATAAACAGCAAAGTAACACAGAGCAGTGCCCACTTCAAATGATGCTGTGAGTGCTACCCACACAGTACAATGGAATAGTTTCATTCCTTTAGAGGTCATCTTCAAAGAAGGAATTGTTTTTTCAGCTGAATAGAAACACTCTTTCACCACCAAGCTCCATGCTGCTAAGAATTCAGCATTGTTAGTAGATATCCCATCCACCAGTGCCCCTACAAAGCTATCAAAACTGCCTTTCTATTGAATTAGATTTGCCTCCGACAGAACATCATGTCCAAAAAATCAAGGATACGACTGAAAAGACTCACTGACTTAATTTCTCTTTCAGACCCTTAATCTACACGACCTTTTCACTTACTTGGTCATGTTTCCAGATGTTAGAACAACATGGTTTGTGCTTTAACACAAATGACCTAAAGATAATCATTTGTGCCCAACCCATCTAGATTCGACTACTGTCAAGTTCAGCTGTTCAGAAACCATGAAACAGACCTCTAATGGAAATTTATTTTAAAATAATGAAATTATTAAAAAAAGAAAAGGATGGAGATTTCTACTTATCATCCAAGTTTAAAGCTTTACCTGGTAGACTTGTTTGCATATGAAAATTGAGATTTGTATTAAAACCTTCATATGGCTGAGATCTGTAAAACATTTGACAGCCCTGGGAGAGCTGAGAGGAAAGGAAAAAGTGGGAGTCTCCCAGCTAGGATATGATGATGCCCTCCTGGGGCCCCGCTGCCCTGGGAGGTGTTACCAGCTCTGCTACACTGGGCAGCCCAAGACACCTCTCACAGGCCCTTGGAGCTGAGAGCAGAGCCCAGCCCAGAAGATGCACAAGCTCCTCACAGCCACATGAGCAGCTGCAACACCTACAGCCTCATCGCTCCTGACACAGCATTTCAATTTATATCCATTAGAAAAAGGCAGGGCAATGTTTCCAGCATACCTGAGAGCTAAGTAAAACCCTCAAACACCGTGAGCCTTATGATGAAATTAGCAATATTTGTGATATTGGCATCCATTACTTTCCCTGCTGCCCACAAGTTTGCAGCAGCAGAGGATGTGACAGCAACAGCCTTTAACATCTCAGGGACAGCAGCAGCTGGGCTTTGCATTATGATCATATCATTCCGTGTTCCCAAAGAACACACTAGCTCCTGAGCTCTACACACAAATGGAAATCACTTCAGTCCTACTAAATATTGTATAAAACATAAATCATTGAGTATGTGCCAAGACCTGTCCTTATCTTCTGCTATGTACCGAACAGAGAACACAAAAAAACCCTCAGAGATTTCACCTTTATTTTAAGAAAGGCACTGACTAAGCAACTAATTTCTGTCCAGACATTTTCACAGGATAAATAATTTCTAGTTTCCACAAACCAAGCTATGCATGACAGAGCTGCACTATAAAGTATCTAGCAAGCCACCATATCAGTCACTTATTTTTGAGTGGTTTGGCTTGTTCTGTGATACCATTAAAGGCTCAGGTCTGCCCTTGGATGTACTCAAACTATTTGCAGCGTAGGACACTGCACAACCATCCAGAAGCAGAACTGCATGAAGCTGGAACATAAACTTGAACAGAATAAATGGGAAACCTGTCCAATGCAGAACCTTCACTGTGCTCCCTCTGCTTGCTGGCCCCATCGCTTTCTCTTGCCTGAGTTAAACTGGATAAGCTCTGAACCTTTCAGAACCTTTCAGCCAAGGCCTGAAATGTCTCAAATGCAGGCAAACAAAGAGTGTGGTGGGGCCATAGGGCACAGAAGCACAGCATCCCTACAGAACCAAGCCTGGCAATTTGAAAATATCTCACCTTGAAATTAAATGGGACTGGACATACAGGGTTTTGTTTTGTGTGTATTTTTAAAAAGGTCAGTTCTCTCATAAAAGTCTTAAAGCAAGCCTTCACAGGAACATTATTACACAGTAAATTGCTTAACCAGTCAAAAGCAGTGAAATATTACCCTCAGACTGCTATCCTCCATCTAAAAAGAAACATAAATCATCATGACTGTTGCTAGTATCACATAAGTCTAGGACACTGGCTGCTCCCACCAGCCTTACTTTCTAACCATTGGTTGCCTTGGGCTCCTTACTGTATAAATTATCCAGAAACATCAGCATTCTTTGTTGTTCCAATGTGATTGGAAGGCTCTAAAGGATATTTCTGCATGCTGCTTAAGCAAAGGGTAAGCTTTGTGCAGTATCATGTGATCAACAAAAAAATCCCCGAGTACTGCTTGCTTGTGGGTGGTGCAGAGGAACAAGAAGTGACTCACAACTCATAGTGGAAAATTTGGGGGGAAAATGTTTTAAATAGTCAGGAAAGTACAAAATGGCAAACCACAATTACTGGACTTCCTACGCCCCATGTACTGGGTAACAAGACCACGTCTTTGATATGAAACGACTGATGCCCAAAAGTATTAAGTGAAGCAACTGCTGGGTTTTGGTCCATTCCCCTACTAGGGAGGGCCTCTGCATGTCCTGAATCTGCAGAGTCCTAAGCAACCTCAAAGAAACTGGAATAAGCTACCAAATTCCAGTATGACACAGAGGGGTCAGGGGGAGGGAACTCAAAAAAAGCACTTGGTGGAGCAAAATCTCTCTATTTTCTCTCATTCTTAGGATACAGAAACAAAACACCGAAAGAAATCCACATATTTGAGATTAATAGGCAGATATTTATCCATGTGCCACTCCGGTTGCTAAGAGATTTCCTTTCTTCAGCAGTGTTGTATAAACAATGAAGCATTTTTGTCCACAAAGCAATTGTCTCACCTCACTGAATCAAGAGCCTCTCACTGTCATATCCCTTCTATATTCTAATTCTGAGCTGTGAGGAAGCTCCCTCGCACAAAGACAGTGTTGGGCACGCTATTGTTAAACTTGAGCACATCAAGTACAACGTGGGCTTCCTGCAGCATGAGTAGAGTTAGCTGAGAGACTGCACATTTTAGCTCACAAGCCATAGGTAAATATGGGCTGATGGGCCAGCTCCTACAATTAATTCCTTACTGCTGTGGTCATTTTCAGCCAGGGGGGGAAACCCACCTCGACAGCTACATTACAGACCTGCACATAACCTAAACAGCATCCAAGAAAAACATTACTAATTCAGGCCGGTTTCAAACAGCAGCACCTCAAAATGCACCTCAAAGACAAAAACTTATCTTCATACCGCCCTTTATACTGGAAGGTGATTCAGAAGGTCTATACATTCACACAGAAAGAATACCTACAGTTTAGATGGCTGCAGCAAACGTACTGCAGCATGTTAAGAGTCTCCTAATGTGCTCACTGGAACAGAAGGCAGTGGGTTTCTCAGTGCCTTTCATTACGGTTAGTACTGCCACGGCAGAGGAAAAAGAGAAAAGGGCAGGGAAATGCTGACTCTCACCCAACCAAAAGATGCACATATGTTAGAGGAAATCTACATGTCGTTTAGGAAGCACATGCACCGCTGCTCTGAGCAGATGAAGATTATCCAATCCCCCCTTAGGGGGGTTTCACAAAGGCACACAGAAATACTACATGCCCAGGTTTCCGTTAGGACAACGGGCTCCTTGGTGTGTTCTTGAAAAAATTATAATAAAATATAGCCAAAGACAAGCAATCGTGGCAGGGCCTTATTTCTATGGAGCACAGTACAAGGTGTCATTTTTAAGGACATATCCTCAGAGCTGCCAAAGTGGCTGGCCTCTTTATCTGTCATTATGCCACAAACCATAACTATTTTGCTTTATACCTTAGAGAGAAACAGTAAGCCCGGAACCACACAGAGGCTCCTGACCTGAACAATGAGCAATGCAGTGCCTACTGAATTTTTCAGATCCTAGTTTGCTGAAGGGTTTTCTGCAGCTAAGATAAATCCACAGCAGGGAAAAACCAGGCTCTGTGATCTCAGTCACACATTTTCCTAACAAAAGAAAGTTGCTAATAACAGATTGTTACAGCTAAATTCTGTAAAACAGCTCACCATTAAAAAAAAGATAAACACTGAAACACCTTATTTCTGTAACATTATCCCAAAAATGGATGTTTCAGAAGCCAAACATGTGACACAGTCCCAACACAAAGAAAAGAAATCTGCCTCCACACACATCCCTTTTAAGTACATGTATGTAAGACTAAACTAATATGCCACGCTATGCTATTAAATCTACAAGAAAGCTCAGCATTTAACCTCACATGATGGCTACAAACTATTTTCAACTCACAGACAGTTTGCATATCACGGTAACATAAGTGGGAAATGAATGCACACCTTCTGCATCATCACTGCAATCAACTAATATCCAATTAAACATTCAATTGCTTTGCAAACCCCATAGTCGTGGTTACAAAAGCTATTTTACAGTGTTAACAAATTACTCTGACAGCTACCAAGTTACATGCAAGAACAAGCTTGATACTTGATTTGCAAGGTAAGAAAATTAAAACAAAAGAATCCCTGTCAGAATTTGGCACAGATTTAGGTACCTTTTTCTTCCGATCCCGGGATCTTTTCCTGTGTTTTCTTTTTTTCTCAGTTTCTTCCTCAGCATTTATTTCTAAATCCCTGTTTTTCTTTAACTGTGATGCTGCGTGAGCCATAATGCATTAAAAATCCTTTACAACAATGCTCCCTTGTAAAAGGTGATTTCCTCGGGCACCTTTAGCCAGCCCTTACAGCAAATGTTCCAGTGATTGGAAGGAAATCTGTGACCAGAGCCAGGAACACATTCAGGATTCAGAGATCTCGCAGAAGCTTGCAGTCACTACAAAAATACATAGTTGCAGATTTCTTCCTATACCTTTCTGCACCTGAACCTTTGTAAAACAGTGCAGCCATCGTAATGCATTTAACGTAATGAAAAAGACAGCTGGGACAGAGAAAGCTGTATTATGGCTGTATCCCCTGCCACCAGCTGGAAGTGTCTAAGTGACTCCACTGAAGGGGGAATGCTGAAAAGGAGCGCTTTCTATTAAAAAAATTCCAGAACAATAACATATGGTGTCTTGTTTTTTCTTTGCTATTCTTCAAGCATGTTTTAAAAACCTATTAAAAAATGCAGTGTTAATGATGTACATTTCTAAGCTAGTTTTGTATAGTAAGCCATTTAACCTATGATGAAATGGAGCAGCTCCTACTTTAGGTTAACTGCTGATGGTGACAAAAAAAATAAAATAAAAATTTCTTTTTACCATGGAGACTCTGACTGCATTATGTAGAAAACAATGCATGCATTGCCATATCTTAACAGTGTGTCCTTTATACTCATTTTTCAATTCCAATACATTTTGTGAGAGAGGATTACAGAAAGCCCTGTTGTATTTTTTCCTTTTTTTTTTTCCTTTTAAACACACTTATTACAACATATCATACAGAAAGAAAGATGCGATCACACTGGTGTGTGAAACAGGCATTTAATTCATGGGAGATTTTCTGGCACCATTCATTTACGTGGTCAGAAAGGGAAATCGGCACTGTTTCCATGTAGTTGGAAATGTACTTTTAGGCTTTTATGTCAGGGCTTGCTTCAATCATCTTACTATTTTTGCCACCTGAGTCCTCAATGACTGCAGCTTTTGAATATTCATTATAGGAGGTAAAATAGCAGCAGTATTAAGGCCTGCAGGAGCATCTTTTACTAGGATGAACACAAAGCAAGCATCTAGTAAATAAGGAACCATATTTTTTTCTGCACAAATATGAACAATCAGCAGCTTGCCTCAAGACTGCTGTTTTTAACCTTTCCCAGTATTCTAGCAACATACTTCACAGTCATGAAGATTAGCCCTTTAATGCAGTCTGATTTCCTTCAGATAAAACCCAAAAGTCTCTCCAAGTGAAACCAGTGTATTTTACATGGTACTGGCATTTCTTTCCAGAAGGAAAAAACCAGAATTTGTTATAAAAATTAAGCTAAATTTAAATCTGAAGTGCAATTAGCCAAATCATGCTGAATCTTCTCAGCGTGATATAAACCCAGAGATGTCTCAGAAGGTTGTAAATATTCTTCCCCTGAACTTGAGAGACATTTTTGGAATTCTGGTTGCTGAGGCCCAGTCAGCGACTTGCTTTAGTATTCACATAACATGGCTAAAAGCAAAATAACCTTTTAAATCCCCAAAACAGAAACTACTTTGAAAACTGCATGTTGGCCAAAAGGCAGCACATAGTGCACTCTTTGTCTCCTGTTCACAGGCTAACAAAGTAGGTTAAAAAGTTGTTTATTCTGGAGTGACTTTTAAGAAATGCTCAAGGATGGAGACCACAGTTATGTGACCTTAGGGATTTTTCTTCCTGAGGCAGTAAAATCACAGGTTCCTGTGTGTATCCAAAGCTCCCTGTACCTATACCCCACCACGCACCTCTCCGTACTCCTCCTCCACAACTGAAAGGCTTCTGAAGCCTCATATAACACTGCCTTTGGAAACCGTCAGAGAGGAATGTCGCACCTGGGCAATGCCTGATTTTGAACCAGAAGCAGTAAATTCCCACTTCTTTATGTTCTACAGAAACCTGAATAAACATATTTCTAAAGCTGCAAAGAGTACACCCCGAGGATGGCCAGAGATGCTCTGAACTGTAAGGCACAACTACAAGCTGTCAAAGGCCACGCTCAGGCAGGCACCTGGATTTCGGCCCAGCTCTTCCACGAAGCACAGGGCAGCAGTGAAAAGACTCTGCTCTACCACAGGAGCCCTCCTAGAGAGGGGAGCTGGCCAGGCTGCTGATTTAAGGGGGCTGCAGAAGCTACCTCAAGAAGGACAGTGAGAAACTATCAAAGTTTCGGCGGGTAATGGAAGACTGCCTTGTGTCTATTAAAAAAAAATTTAAAAAGGCAAAGAAGCCGCACCCAAGGCTTCACTTTCCAGCCTACAAGCTGCCTGCATGACCTTGGTAGTTATCCTCTCGGAAGCTCAGTTCTTTCTCTGTAAAATAAAGTTGACATTAGTTCCCCTGTCTGACAGAACGCAGTTATTAGCAGGGAAGTGCTTAGAAAATACAGCAGAACCAGAACTGAAAGTGGATTCAACAAAATTCAATAGAGTTGGATCCCTCTTAGTCCCTGCACATTTCCATCTAGATTTGAAAGACTCGTGAGTCTTTGCCTTAGGAAACCAACTTTATTTGAGCCACAGCTGAAGTGAATGTTGCTGTCATTCACCGCTTGCTGGCTAATCCTGTGACGTCCCATAAACCTTTTAACCACACTAGCCTGTAATTTATGCCTAAATAACCTCATTAAATGAAAACACAAAAAATGCATTATAAGTGTTAGGTGTTTAAAATACTCCAAGCATACCCCTCAAAATGTTGGCACTGAGAATAACCTGCACACATGCAGCTTAAAAGCCCAAGTGCCACCCTATGCACAGGTCGTATTCCACACAGGTAGAAAGCAGCCCAAGCTTTTATTAATGAGAATAATGCTACGAAATGAGGATAATAAGTGAACTCACCCAATCCCTTGAGATATGCATAAGTTGAGGGATTTTATCTGTCAGCCAAGACTGCTTCCTCCTAAATATCTTTTCAGCTAATTAATCAATTGGACATAACATGCAGATGTTTTTATTATGTGGATTACAATCCGTGCTTGAACTACAGAGTCCAAACTCCTCTGGAATTACATTTCAGAATGAGAAAATGCCTTTTCAAGCAAGGGTTTTGTGAAATTATGTTTTAGCTAGAAAGTAATGATTAAAAAAAATAAATCAACAAAGGAAGAAAAGATCCCTTATAGTTGGAGAGATGTTAACTAGGGAGATTTTGTGTAGCTTGTAGGGCTGGAACAATCTCAAACAGAAAAGAGGTTACAAAAAAGGTGTAAAAGATTCAGACTCCCATGGAAAAGTGTCTATGTACATTCTGCTTTTGGGGAAATGGTGAACTGACATCATTCTCTGGAAGGTGATAGGGCACTGCTAGATGAAAGTTGGAAGAAGTGTAAAGGTTTTCATGCCAGATATGTCATAACTCACTTCAAGGGAATTAGGTACTGCAAATCTTCATTAAGTGCTTCTTTTCAGACTTCAGTAAAATAATTAAGCTATTTGATTTCACCCTTAATTACAAAGTTAATGAAATGCCAATGAGTGTTTCAGCACAATCCATAGGGTCCTGATAAAGAATGATAAACTGTATCTTACTTGAACAATGGGAAATTTACACTTTCTGTTAGCACAAGGATAATGTCTACTTAGCTTCATCTACTCACAAAGTCATAATAATAATAATGGCTGGAAGTGATTTTATCTACTTGAAAGTCAAAGATGTCGTTTGGTTTAGTTTAAGATGCTAGTCCCACTGTTAAAACTAGATTCAAGAGACTGCAAAACAGCATTAGAATATAACACTGAGACTGATTTGGAAAAAACAGAACTAGTTATTAGGGGAAAAGGTGTTCACAATCTAATTATTGGTGTTAATTCAATTGGTCAGCAGCTTAGAGAGCAAAGATAGAACCATCACTTTTACAGTTCTTTTAAACAAACTACACAGCGCAAGAAAAAAAGATGAGACACTCATGAAAATACTGGTTTACTAAAAAAATGCCAAAAAATAGATGGATGAAAATCTAAGTGTTTTTAGGTAAGCCGGAACACCACAGAAACATTCAATATTTACACTTCTTGGATCACGGTGGATCAAAAAAGGCTTAAAATCACACACAGTGCTAGAAGGTCACTATGACAACTTTTACTGGTAAACAAAGTAAGTTACCTTTTCCCAAAGATAAAAAGAGCATTATAGGTAAACTGTAAATAGCAGAGTAAAGGAAAGGAAAACACACGGAGAAAAATAAACCCAATTCTTGTTAAGTTACTCTTAAATTGTTAATTTCTGGGTTATCTGGTACAGAATAAATGGTAAAAGTGGGAAGGGAGTCTTTCTTTCTGCCACTACAGCCCTGCTTTAGATTATTTTGTTGAGAAAAACAGTGGAAATGAGAAGCAAAAGAAAGAAGAACAGGACATACTAGAAATAATTAACCAATTCATGAAAATAACACCTTGGGAGAAGGTTAGGTGGAAGAAGAAATTTTTTTTTAAATTCTTTCTGAAAATGAGTTAACCATAAAAGAAACTTTCTAATGAGTCTTATAATATTCATCTGCTCCTATGTTAGGCTAGCAGGCCTTGTGTCTCAAAAACAAACAAAATAAAACCAAACAAGATTAAAAGCTTATTTAGCTTTTAGTTTTACTTTTAGCTCCTGCTCACGCATCTGATGTCCAAGATAGGATGGACCCATCTCCAAAAATGCAGAAAATCAAGGTCACTAAGTAGCAAATGAATGGAAAATAAGAAAAGTTAAGGCTTGTTTGGCTTTTCTGTGTTGTTGCATTGAGTCTCCCCCACCACCTGCTTCTTCCAGCAGAATTCTGTTTTGGCATTAACAATCCCAAAGAAACTGGGGGAACATGACAGTCAGAAAGGGATGCATGCACTACACAAAGTACAAGGAAATGCCTAAATTGCTTTTTTACACCACTTTGACAGTGCTAACCCCTTCTGTAATTTACAGCATAAAATCTGAAATTGTATTGAATTTACAGCATAAAATTTGAAATTGTATTGAATTATATTTTGTTTCTTATTTGACTTCTTTAGGGCACAAGAGCTTATAAAATGCTTCAGAAATGACAAAAATTCAGGATTGCAGTGATAAAGGCCAGAGGTTTCCTGCTGGAAATTTAAGTAGAAATTATAACAATTGCAAAAGTAAAAGCAAACCAACAAAAAACCAAACCACAACAACAAAACCCAAAATTAACCTAAAAAGCCTCAAACCCTCCCCAAAACACCAGTCATGGAATATGCTTTTCACTAAGCACTCTCCTTACACGTCACCTGCCTTCTGAGCTCAAACAAGCTCAAAGCAGCTGCCAAGTTCACAGAAGTAAGTGCAAAAACTACTATTTCTCTGAGCAGGGATGACACATTTTGGCTTAACTGATGAAGCTACACCTCCTGCAGTCCAGCTTACTCAGAAGATGAGGACGGCTGACACATCTGTGAAATTTAACCTCAAGTTTGAGGCATGACTTTTAAAGAAAGCAGCTACTGGGTTTACTTGCTCTGTAAATCAGGACAGTTCAAAAGCTGACTCAAGGCTCACTCAACCCATGGCTTCAGGGGCAGGGCAAACAGGACAAAAAATCTTCAGCTATCCCAGGCCACCACACAAGCATGGTAAACCCTCCTGCAAACAACCTGGCAGAGGGAAACAACGTGCTCATGCACCAGCAGAGGAGAAAGTGCCACCACAGAAGACCCAGGACTTGGAGATTACCCACCCTGACTTTCAAAACAGGGTGATTTTGTTTGAGGCCTGTACAGAGAAAGGGAGCTCAAAGTGACAAATTAATATTAACTGTTCTACAAAGATGGTGTAAAAAGCTTCATCTCTGACTCATAAAAAACTAAGAAAAAGGTACTGATGTATCTTATTTATAGAGGCACACTAATTGCAAGATAGATTTTGTGTGGGCTTGTGGATGGAATTGCTGAGCAGTCCAGGAAATATATCCAATGCAAGGAACACTGGCAAGAGTAAGATATATAACCTCCAAATTGTTGCTGAGCAAACATACTAAAAACTTTCTTCCCATTCTTCCTTTGCCAAGAAGAATATGGCTAAAACCCTACATTTACTGGGAACAACTGAAATGATAACAAGCATGCACTTTTAGAAAAAGCACAATTCAAATACCACACTACGTCCAGAACTGAAACTCACATGTAGTGTGTCAGTGTCTTAGGGATGCTGACATAGATCACCAGGAAATGGCATTAAACTGATTTCAAACATCTTAAGGGATAGAAGTTATATCCCAGACTGACACTACATCACAATTAGTGACATAATTTTCAACCCTTGCTTGGAACTACTCAGCCATATTCTGAAACCATATACTCAGTATATTAACTTCCCTCAGATTCCTACTTTCAGACTTTCCCTCTGCCTAGGCCACCATGCTCTCCTAGCTGCTGCAAGACCCAGTAAAAGAGGGCAACCAGGCGGTCAGTGCAATGGTGCTACGTGGCACCAAACCGAGATTTGATCTGGAAATTTTGTTATTTGCATCTGCAAATTACAGCAACAGAGCCAGGAAAAGCTACCCCTGTATGTAAGATTAAGTGCAAAAGCAGGTTTTGTATCAGTTTTGCACTCCCACACACATAACTCGAATGCTGTCTGTGATATAGGAGGATCAATCCTGTCTTGGTGAGCTTCAGAAAAAGAAATGCAAAATGCCATTCATCAGGATTTTATGATTCAGCTACAAACTTCACCCTGAGTGGTCAATTTATCACTGGCGCATCTGTTAACTTCTGCTCCAACACATGAAAGCCATCTCCAATCTGCTCACACATCCAGTGAACACTGAGCCTTTCCCGGGGTTTCCTCCAACGTAGGGAAAGCAGATATCAAGGAGGTGGCTCTCAGAACCTCCTCTGCCAGGTCATCCAGTCCCCAAACAGATACAAGAGGAGTTATTCCCTGCTCAGCTCAGATGGAAAACTCCCTGTCTCAGAGTGGTTTAAAAATAACCCAAAACAGCAGCAGAAAATGTCTTTGTGGTATTTCAAGTTTCTCAGCATCAAGTCCCCGCCTGCTGTCTCTTTTCTGGAGCAGTAGCAGTCTTGCAGTAAAAAAAGCTACATAAAAAGCTTTTATTAAAAACCACTGCAGAACCACGACACCTGCAAAGGTGCCAGGAAGCGAATGTGCTTAAGCAAAATGAAGCTACCAAACAAAGAGTGGGATGGCACCAAGTCACAAATAGATGCAACACCTTTGCCTGTAGTGAGCAGATCACTTTCCAGTACCCTTTAATTAGTACTCTTTGATTTTTGTTAGGCTTGAGTCAAAAATATATACTTCAGGCTAAAAGAAATTTTTCCCGAGGGAGCCTTTGCATAAATGATTGCACAATGTGTACCCAGGGGCAGAAGGCCCCTCTGCCTTAGGAAGATACTGTGATCATGAAACTATTATTGAACCTTCCCTACCACGACACAGGCACAAAAGGAACAGTACTCATAATTTTGGACCAATGCAGCACTTTATCACCTCCTGAAATGTGTTGTTTCCCCCACCCAGTGCCAACAGGAGGCAGCTGCACTAAGTGACCCAGTGCCCACATATTTTTCCCTGTTGCCAAGCTCTGCACATTAAGAGCAGCTTACTTGTTGTTTTATTTTGAAATAAAAAGTTGCTGAATAAGTGCAACAAAGGACCCATCTGCAAAGGTCACAAATAAGGCTCTCTTTGAACTTCCCAGCACTTCCCAGTTGCTCCAAGACTTTCAACTGTAAAATTTTTTTGTTGAATTTCCATGGTGCAAAAATGCAGAAATTATAAGAAAGGAAAAATAATGGTTCCTCGACTTTTCTTTTCATTTTTAATTTCCCTGAACGGGTTGTATATGTAAAAAATCTACTTCTAACATGCAATATTCCAAGACAAGGAAAATAAGTGCAGGTGAGCTAACAAGGAGAGCTGCAGTTTCAGCTCTTTCCTCTGTCACATTTGTGTGCTGGACCAAGGTTCCATCAGCAAGTACAGAGGACATATTTACTCACTCTGACTTTAATTGCAGACTTCCCATTTTAGCCAAACTAAAAGCAGAATTTTCAGTGAAGACACGAGTTCCTACCAATACACACACAATTTATTAACCTTTAAGGAAACATTTAAAAAGAAAATACAAAGTCAAAAAAGAAACCTCCAACCCACTCCACTATAAGAAATTCATTTAATTAGATTTCTTAATTATTCATTATTCCTTTTCCTATGTTGAAATGACCATCTTTGCCTCATTCCCAAAGGATTCTGTCCATAATTAAGTCAGGGAATCCTTATAATCTCAACATGCTGCCTGAGTGAGATTTTACTGCTTTAAGTGTTCTGCATGCTCTATGTAGCGTTATGTTGACTTTTATAGGAAAAAAAATGCAAAAGAGCAGAATCATTAGCAATCAATAACGAGATGCAGAAGGGTATGAAATGCATATTTTTCAGGTGACATTTTTCTCACTTTCTCGTAAGTAAATTCATATACCAGTCATAAAACCTGCAAGTTTATGTTTAAAACAACAGCAGGTAAAAATTCTCAGTTTCCTTAAAATAACAACCAATATTAAAAAACAGAGGAATTTTAGAAACATAGATTTATCTTTTAACCTGAAAAAAACCTAAAAAAGCCCCAAAACCTAAAAATCCCAAACCAAACAAAGTCCACCAATTTGTACTTTGATACTAAAATCCTGCTGGAACAAATCTGTAGAGCAAGAAAGCTATCAAAGACTCATAAAAAAAAAAATTAAAATTACTGCCACTACAAAGTAAAATATTTTCTTCATAAATTTCACATAAAGCTATTAAAGCTCACCGGAGGCCAAGTTCTTTCTTGGCCTGCCAAAAGCAAGTAAGCATATGAAAAAAAAATCATTTACGTGTATAATAAATATAATTATCAGAGAATAGGTGCATTGATGCGATGCCTGAAAACCCAGGTGATATTAGTGGCCTATTCAGAACAACCTAAGAGGAGCAATGCCTGCGCAGATCTGTCTGTAAGCTGAACACACAGTACCCAGGGGCGAGAGGGAACGTATTCCTCCTGCTTTAGAGAGGGTCACTGCCAGCTGGAGAGGATGAAGTTGGAGGGGGGGTTTAGTTTGCCTCGCGTGGCAAGCTGAACATACATTAACAGAAGTTTACACACTGGGGATGCAAACCCCGAAGTAACAGCCTTGGCGACACGAGAAAGGAATCACTCTGTCCTACACAGCTTAGCTTGGGTCTCATCTGGAACACGGTGTCCTATTTCAGGCACCACATTTCTAGGAAAAAGTTGTCAGCTGGAGATGTGAACAATTTATTGCTTTAACCCTGGAATCACCCATCTTCAGAAAACAATGCTGAATGTTTCTCTCAATCTGTGGTTAGTAATAAATAGTTTTGGACATGCATATCCACACACTCTTAGCAAAGGCAAATACCAGTCAGCACTGCAATCTTGCTCATTTGCTTGCCTGCCTGCCCCATGAGCCTCCACAGCTTTTCCTTCTTCCCCCCAAAATAGGAAAACCCATATGATTGGAAGCAAATCAGCATAAAAATTACAGACGACTCTTTTTTTTTTTTTTAATTTCTGGTTTTGTGATTTATTTTAAACAGGTTTGTGGAGGAACTGGGAAGGAAGAATGTTGCATGAAAGTTCTGTTCAGGGATAAAGGCAGTGTTCCTCTTTTAAAGACAGGGTAAGTTCTGCCTAAAATGTTTAATGAACCTAAACTTTAAATAATCAATAATTCACGGAGCAGAAGAGAAGAAAACATACAAGAACTGTCCTAGAACAGCTCCAAGGGTACTAAAATGGGTACATTACAACAATAACTCCGTGCAGTTCATGTTAGGGCACTGGAATTACAAAGTCTTAAGATAAAATTCCAGCTACCATAGTTTTTAGAATTCTTAGGGAGGGTTTTTTGAGACTTCCTGGAAAATAGGCAGGCTAAGAAAAGACTAATGAAGACCAAATTAGTACTAAACTTGAAAGAACAGGGTGGGGAAAAAAAACCTGAAAAAACAGGAGATAACAAAATTGTACACTGGCCTAGTTAACTTCCAGTCCTGGAAATCTCCTGTATCAAATTCTGTCACCACTTGGAAGTTACTGGGATGAACTGCAATCAATCTAGATTTGTCAAGGGGAAATTGTATAAAATTAATTTAATTTTATTTCATGGAAAGGTGACAAGTGTTGGAGACAGGAGAAAAGCAATACTTATACCTGACATTCTCATAAGCAAGGTAAGGAACATGGTGTTGATGAAAAGATTGTTAGATGAATCCAAGAGGGATCTCGTAACTGAACGCAGGAACAAGATATTAACATTCCTTGTCAAAAAGGATGGATGTGCTGCAAGAGTCTGTCCTGGATTTGCTTCTCTCCAATGTTTTATTAATGATTTAGGCAATAGAAAAAGTTTATTACCAACACAAACATGAAACTACAAGAAGCACGTGCACGTTAAAGAGCGAAATTTTAGATCAAAATGATAAGTTAAGACTGGAGGAATGGTTTGGGGGAAAACAACCCAATCAAAACAGATGAATTTCAGTGAAAATGCTAAGGATGAAAAAAAAAATTCACAGGCTAAAGAATGAGTAAGGACTGTTCTTCAGCATTATCTGCAGGGTGTAAAACCTTGCAGGTTCAATGCAGGACAACAGAGAAACAGCAGAGTAGCGTGCAGTAGTGCACAGCGAAATCATCTTTCTCTTCTGTTTAGTGTTTGCAAAGCTGCAGGTACACTGTCATTGAATTTTGCTATTCTGCTGCCACAAAGATACGAATGTTTGGAAAACAACAAGAGCCATCAGAAGCCTGTAACACACATCCTCATCTAGCCTAAAGAAAGGATGACTGATGGAACATGGCAACAGTCCTCAAGCCCATCAAAGCCTGACAAAACGCAGAAGAAAACAGTCTGTTCTCCACTATTACTACAGAGTAATAGGAGTAGAAAGTTTGAATTGCAGCAACCAGATTTGGGTAAGGCACTGTGAAAATTTGTAACAATAAGGAAGCTCTGCAGCAGCACGCAAAGGACCAGAATGAAAACTTTACAGCTTCCCTCATAAAATACATGCTAGGATCCGCTTGGTAATACCTACATCTGTGCCACTCACAACCATCCTATGACCACTGTACCAGGAGGTATCCCAGCTTCCAAAAGTCTGTTCTTAATTCAACCTTACTGAGACAGTGCAAACCCTTTTATTGATTTCAGTGTGGTATACTGTAATAAGGGTGACAGTTAGAAATATATTTTCCTAATATAAAAATCTATGACCATTAGCTGCTTCACATTACCAGACGCAGAGCTCCAAATGAAGATCCAAACCAAAAGAGAACAGTGATGTGTTTGAAATATTCTGGCAAGTTTGAAAGTCCTAAAAAGGTATTTCTCACTGTATCAAAAATAGAATTAAAAGATATCTACATTTATTCCATGAATTTAAAAATTAAGAGGAACTGAACACAATAAACTATATAGAACTATACAGTATGCTGAGAAGTCTGCTCTAAATTACAGGCACATTAAAGAACTCAAGAAAATGCAGTTCAAGATCCTCAGGCCAGCGAGAAGGGGCAGAGCAAGCTCACTATATTGGACTTCAGGAGAGCAGATTTTGGCCTCTTCAGGGATCTGCTTGGTAGAGTGCCATGGGATAAAGCCCTGGAGGGAAGAGGGACCCAAGAAAGCTGGTCAATATTCAAGGATCACCTCCTCCAAGCTCAGAAGAGATGCATCCCAACAAAAGGAAGCCAGGCAAAAACACTAGGAGGTCTGCATGGATCAACAAGGAATTCCTGGATTATTTCACACACAAAAACAAAGCCTATAGAGGGTGGGAGCAAGGACAGGTAGCCTGGGAGGGATAGAGAGAAATTGTTCGAGCAGCCAGGAGCAGGTCAGGAAAGCTAAAGCCCTAGTAGAATTAAATGTTCCTGGCCAGGAACATAAAGTGCAACAGGAAAAGCCTCTATAGGTATATTGGTGATAAAAGGAAGACTAAGGAAAATGTGGGCCTTCTCTGGAGGGAAACAGGAACCAGGTTACCCAGGATATGGAGAATGAGGTACTCAACAAGTTTTTTGCCTCAGTCTTCACCAGCAAATGCTCCAGCAGCACTGCACGGGTCCCAGAAGGCAAAGGCAGGGACTGGGAGGATGAGGAACCGCCCACTGTAGGAGATCTTGTTTGAGACCACGTGAGGAACCTGAAGGTGCACAAGTCCATGAGACCTGAGGAGATGCAACCACAAGTCCTGAGGGAACAGGCAGCTGAAGTTCCTCAACCATTTTCCATCATATCTGAGAAGGTGTGGTAGTCTGGTGAAGTTCTCCCTGACTGGAAAAAGGGAAACATAACCCCCATTTTTAAAAAGGAAAACCCAGGGAACTACAGGCCTGTCAGTCTCATATCAACACCTGCCACGGTAGGAGGGTCAGAGCAAGATGATATTTAAGTTCCATTCCAACCCAGTCCAAGCCATTTTACGACCCTATGAAGTCCTAGGCACCATGTATTCCTTGCACGTTAAGACGCTCTGGTTTACAGCAAACACCAAATCAAGACTTTACATGGACTCTTTATAGAGGCTGCAACATTTTTGGTGTTAACTTGAAAAAGCACTAAATAAAATTACAGCTATTTAGAGAAATCAGAGCAGTCAATAATGCACCTCTTCTAAATAAATATTACATAGCTTATAAAAGGAGGAAAAAAATTAAAGTTTAATTTTTAGCCTTAGAGCTGCTTTCTAGAGTTACAGTACCTATTCTGAAGGGTATTCATAGGCTGCATAAAGACAGACTAACAAGTGTTCAAGTTATAGAGGCCACAATCCAGTACAAATGCAGTTTGAGGAGATGTGTAGTTTGGCAGAGGCTACAGATACAGTGACAATGAAAATCAAATTTTGGACAGCATCACAAGAACTGTGTTTGTGAACAGTAAATGCACAGCTTACATACTATTCAGTGGGGGAAAAAAAAAAAAAGAAATACTAATCAGAATCAGCCAGTTCTCATAGGCTTCCAGAGCGTAGGCTGAATAATTGTCTCATCATGATAATAGCCTTTTTGATAACCATGATCTCACCATTGCACTCAAAGATCCAAAATGCTGCTGGTACTCTTACACCCACAACAAGGCACACTCGGTCTTGGCATTTGAAGAAAATCCTACTCTGCAGCTTCAACCCTTGGCTGTTAATGCAGGCAGGGTATAAAATCTTGGGGTTTATGCCTTTGCTTTCAAGCCACAAAACCTAGAGACTTTTCTTGCAGACAGAAAAGCACAGGCTAGAATTCCTATTGTTATGAAGACATCTCCTATTACACCATTAATTCAAAAGAAGTAGCAGAATTATCAGCAGTAATAAAACCTATCAGTGTGCACCTCATAAATGAAATAAAAATTGAGATGCAATTTTATGTTTTGTAGCTCTTTTTTTCCATCTAATTTCTGCTTCACAAAGGCAGCAGGTTACAGTCTGTTCTGCACTGAGAAGATGCCTTTTGCCACCACTTCCCTTTCCCTCCTATCTTGCTATGGGCTGGCGCCATCTATTTTTAAGTGTAGTTATATTGTTTTCTCCGGTTTAACAAAGCAGTGAAAATTAACACCAGCCACAGGTCTGGTTAAGCGTGTAAACTCAGGCAAAAAGGAAGTGAGCACTCATCAGTGTTCCATCAACAACACCCATGGAAAAATCCAAGGTACGAAAGAGAACATGAGGTGAGAGTTTTCCGTTCCTGGTGGAGAGGCAGGAAGAGCACCCTTGCTGCAGTGTGTTCACTATGAACTGACACGTGATCTGTCATTGTCTCTTCTAAAAAGGGCAGAAACTACTCTCTCCCTGACAAATGTATTACAAACAGCACACCCACAGAACTGAAGCATCTCTCTGTTTGCCTCGGTAAGATACTAATATATTTAGTGGTGAAGCAACTGAGTTCATACAGCAGGATAGGTCAAGGGAAAGAGAAGCACTTGCAACAACTTAAAAGCACCAGCCAAGACTTATCATCAGTACAAACCAGTGTCAGGGAAGGCTGTGGACTGCTGCCAGCTGGATTTCTACCCTACAGACTCCTGCAGTCTCATTCCCACCTGTTTTAAGCACTGGATTCTCAGTGTCACTCCCCAGAACTTTACAAAAATATGAGTATCCTTTCCAGCTTTTACAGCACATGAAGTCCCAAAAGCCACAGTCTCAGCGCAGAAGAGAACAGCTGCCACAGCACCAGTGTGCGCCAGTTCCTGGAATGCTGCTGGAGCCAGCTCCGGGACAGCCCGACCTCCCTGACAAAGGCTGGCTACTGCTGTCGACAGGAAGAGAAGAAAATCTCCCTGGCAGTTTGTTGTCGTGCTGCCTGGAGTATTGGCTGGCCTGCCAGGACATGAAAGATATGAATAGAAACCTCTCCAAAGGACACACTTTTATTCTTAAAAAAAGTATATAAATCATTACTCCACTAATTCCATACTCAGTTCAATGTGTATGTTAATTCATTCCACGTGTACCACAGGTAAACCATCTGAAATCCCACACCATTTGTCAAATTTAACCAAGTTGCTCCCTGAAAAGCAGAGCTGATTAAGTCTGATTTTCCATATCCATTTGGATCATACATCTCCCCAGCAGTCTTTGCACAATAACTTTAGGTTCCCAAGACCACAGCTCCCCCCAGCCCTTCCCCGGGTGCCAGTTTCTCCACCCTCACCATGCCTCCAGTGTCTTGCCCGCATCACTAAACCACCATAGCATTCCCTCCTCTTTCATGTTCTCTATGGCTCTCAAAATGCCTTTTATGACTGTGTAATCTTAAATGTCTTTGGGAAATTCCAGTTAAACTACACACACACACTGAAAAGCAGAAGCATCACAGAAAACTTAGATATTTTGTGATAAAAGGTAGAAAGAACAAGTTTTTCTCTATATTTCCCCACCACCACCTAGGCACAATGACAGCAACATCAGAGAGAGTTTGTGGGATAATGGCTCTCTGCACTTTAAAAATTTTACTTAAAATTAATTAGCCCAGTAATGTATTAACAGGAAGATGAATTTTCAATTTCTTGCTTGCATAACCTTCAGGGCATCTAGAAAAGATCACAGTGAGTCAGGTTGAAGCCCTCAATGTTCTCCTTCAGTTGGCAGATTTTTGGACAGATCTGTATTCTCTCAGTGGGACAACTTCTAGTACCTGAGCCTTGTAAAATCGAAAATAGAAATAACTTTTATATGATGACAAAACTGGAAGGGCCCAAGAGGGATTTTGAAGTCAAAAGCTATGGAGATTCTGAATAATACAATCTCTCTAGTACAGGAAAAACCCAGTTTATCGACGCAGTCAATATCAACAGATAACAGGAAGAACCTGATAAGAAAATTTTAGCCTACCTACAAAGGGCAGTCTTTCCATGTGCTACTGCTCTCCAAATGGAAGTTGTGGAAACACAGATAATTACTGCCTTGAAGAACATCAGCAAAAAGTACAACTGAGTCAATTAATTCAAATGAAGAAAGGCTGTATCAATCAGAACTAGCAAGACATCTCTGCCTGACCCAGAAGAGAAAACCAATAATAGCCTTCTACATTACTGCTTCTGATGTTTTTCTATGTAATGTTTTGACACATCAAAACCATTTTAAGAAGTTCGAATTACAACTTGTATTTAAAAAAAAAAAAAACCAAAAACTAAAAAAAAGCCATATACAAGAGACCCTGTTGTGAAAAGATGTCCTATTTAAAGAATCTTTAAATCTGCACAGTGGGATACTGAATAAATTCTACTTTTCTTTCTCTTCACCTCTGTTATCAAGTCTGTTAAGGAAAACATCAGACTCATAGACACAGATGTGGTGAGTAGGCACCTAATTTTATATTGATCAGATTATGGAACATAGCTGTTTTTAAAATTATAGATGAGGACACAGCTTATTACCCCAGCAGTCTGTGCCAGGAGAATAAATCTAAAATGCTCCAGAACTTTCATTTCCAAAGTGCCAAAATAGTTTTGCTTCTTTCATATTTCTTAGCGTTGAAAATAATTTGCTAGGGAAAAAGATATTTCCCAAAGTTATGCTTCTCTAACAGTTTTTATAAAGTTATACAAAAATCTTGTGAGTAAAAATTGCGGCTTTGAAGACCTATTTAAAAATTTGGGTAATTAACAGCATCAACATCATAGGCAAAAAAATAACTAAATGATATGCTCGGTCACAACAGATGGTTTTGATGGGCAGCAGATTCTGAGGCTTGGGCTACTTCTTTGTGCATAAACTAGACCTTTAAATGAGGGGAAAGCAAAAAACAGCTAGCCAGCACTTTTGTCTAAAATTCTTTTCCAAGAAAGGAAATAGGGGCTATGTTCAAATGGTTTAAATTCCATCTACATGCCTGTACCTAGTGTGTCCTGCCCTTGAGAAAGGCCTGGCCAAGAGACAACACTGTGCTCAGGGACTGGGACAGGATTTTATCCCTCTGAAATGACTTTTGGTCTGTTTCTACCTAACCTAGGAAAGAGCATACCCTACAATAGAAGCAAAAATGTCGGGGTTTGAGGCTGGGGTGGGTTTTGATTTTTACTGGAGAAGATTCAGCAAAACCAGGGTTGAAGAACGGTAAGCCAGAAGAGACAAACCTGAGTATACTTGCTGCCACTGGGTAGGTCTTAGATTAGGACTGGAAGTAATAAAGACAAACTTCTCTAGCATCCCACAGGAGTTTTGCAGGAAAAATTGCAAGGGACCATCGTGGGCATAAGAAACCAGGTACTCTGTTTTTATTCTCCATTTGTCCAGAAGGGATGGCAGCCTCCAGTACTTTCCATGGAAAGGAAGCCTGATGTTGATGCAGTGCTTTGGCTTAGGTGCCTGACAAGCACTTTGGAGGCCTATGGACATGAAGAGCTGCATGAATTGACACCTGGTGGTTCCGAAGTGACAGACGGGACTTACAGAAAATAAGGAGGTGAGTCAGGCTGGAAGAAGGAACTGCTGCTGGAAGCACAGATACTTTCTGCATTCACACCTGTACAGCAGAAAGCTCCACAATTTAACCGTAGCTTGCACATGGAAATGCTATTTCCATTAAATTGTATAAAACCACCAATGATTCATTCTTGCTTGTTTTTTCTACATCAGGTGCAATTTTATTCACCTTTATCCTATTCCCCTTTATTCATTTCTCTTCAAGCTGTGCAGAGCTACTCTATTTAATTTTCCCTCACACAAGCGATTCCTTTGCCATTCTTTTAATCTATTCTCATTTTACATTCTTTTAGTAAGCAGGTTGTGAGGTGAGGGAGAAACAGAAGCTCTTCTCAATGCAACCTCTTTGTTTTCTTCCACACTATTCCCAGTGTTATGTACCTACATTCTGATCATCCTATTGGACTGTGAGCAGACACATTAAGGAGATCCCTGCATGTTCTAAATTGTTACTAAACAAAGAAGTAAAGAAATCCGAAACACCAAGGTTCTGTTCAAATATTGAAATGTACCAGATGAAGGAAAGCGTGCATTAACCTTACCCAGTTTCCCCCCCCAGGTAAGAAGAATTTTATATATTTACACTTCATCTGCTTTATCCAATTCTAATTTCACTGACTGATTCTCATTTTTCCCCCAAGAGTGCAATGTATTTTTCAGTAGCAGTCAAACTCCACAAAGGATAGAAAATCTCTGGAAATCCTTATATACTTTTATGGACAAAGGATACAATAGTGATCTTGCTGTATGGGTGCACAAATCAGGAGTCATTCTACTGAGGCAAATGAAGTCATAGCTGAGTAACTGATACAAAGTAAAGTAAAGCAAGACTAAAAGCATCTTCCCAGAAATGCCACCAAGTCAAGTCATTTGCAAATGGCATTTCAGAAGAAAAAAATCAGCAGACAAATGAATGCTTATTTATTTCAGGACAAGACTGAGTGAGAGTTTCTGGAAATGACATAACAGGAGCTGGTAACATCTTGGCAGAGGCAGGAGCAACAAGATATTCCTTCATCCAGGGGTTTGGCAGTATCCCAGTAAGGGGCTGAAACTTGCTTGTATTGTTAAAACCATCAGTTAAATACACCCCAGCTGGAAAGTCATCTTAAAGACTAAAAGGCTTTTCCCAAGGTTCTGCTGAAACAGGCAGCTGGGTGCAACATGTCTAAATTGCATTAAATAATAATAATAACAACAGTAACTAAATACCATTTCCAAAGGTAAAGAGATAACTTTTGGCCTCTAATCTAGGAACAATCTCCTCACATCACAATGATCTGACTTGTGGATGACTGAGCAAAAAATCATTCTGAGTTGTTTCCAGAGATTTATGGTAAGGTGCTGCAGTTTTATTATAATGACCAGCCATTTTCTTAAAGTTTGAGAGCTGTCTTTTCATAATTGCAAAAGCTAACCAATGCCAATACCATTAAAAAAACCCAAAACACAAGTGTGAAAACTGAAGTGGGCTGAGACTAATCATTATAAAAACACAGCACAGCATAACTGAGTAGGACCTGCTGAGCTTCCACCTTAGGTCTTTCCTCAGGTACAAGAGAGCCTCACAATTCCACTCAAATCTGTTTAAACTCAGGTACTTCACTTCTGCCTTCTCCAGTATGAATCCTTCCCACAAGCCTAACTTCAGCCATCATAGGTCACAAGACACAGCAAACTTCAGCTCCTATTTGGAATTAACAAATGCAACTCAGAATTTATTTGGTTCATCAAAGCAAGAAATAAAGTTATTGTCATCACTAGGATTTCAAACTCTTTTCATGAAAGAGCACTGTAGCAAGAAGTGAATAAATCCAATTCTCTCCAGCTCAAATTTCAAGGCAATATATTGGGTTGGGTTTTTTATTTTGTTATTACTGAAACAAACTCACGCAACCTAGACTGGCATGAGCAATAGTTTCCTATTTTACTGATATTTTAAGTCTTTCTCAAGGAAGTTCTGAATAACCCAAAGCGTCATTTATCATCTTCTTGGCAGGCAATAAATTTATAGCACAAGTGCAAACCCAGGCAGCAGAGACATTAATAAATGCAGGCAGCCTGGTGATTACCACTATCTTATATACATATGATAACAAAAAAGGCACCATCCTCTGGAGGATTTGACTTTTCAGGTCACCTGTTCATCATGGTGATGAAAATACTACTCCTAGGATCAAAAGGTGAATACTTGGGGCCTTAAATAAATAAATGAATAAATGAATAAAAGGGAGACAAAGCTGCCCAAAAAGGCAAATCTCCCATTTTCAAGAACATGCTGAATGCTCATGCAAAGCCATTGTAAAAGCAGAGACGAGATTTCAAAGCCACTCAAAACCTGGCCCTGAGCAGAACATTTCCTCCCCTTTTGGATCACACTGGTTTTAGGACATGCTGTCCACATTGGCAGCTGCAAAGGGGTTGTGTCATACCTGGCACAGATAAAGCCACAGGCAAATGGTCAAGGCCATGCAAGAAGAGGAGGCATCAAAGGGAGCCAAGCGTGTCAGAATGTGCCTCATGGGCATACTCACTGAACAACAACATTAACAAAATATTTCTAGTTGGCACTGTAAATTAACCAAAAAATAAGGAATTCAGAGTAATTTTGGAGTGAACCTCATTAAAAAATCCCAATATAGAGCTGGTTTTACCATACAGTCTTCAAAAAGATGTACTAAGGATATGGTGAAATTACCTATCATACCAACTACCTTCTGTCAATACAGCTTTGAAGATACCTGTGATCAAAAGTGACTTTTCACTTTGATGGTTCACATTATTGTGACATCTGGCTGGAAGGGCTAGAGGTAAGTGTCTGTTGCTATTTTCATTAAAGGCTATTTTATGCCTCAATTGCTGGAAAAAATGATTTTACTTTAAAACTAGACTTGGCAGGCAAATGCTGCAGCCAAACATGTGGGTTAATAGATTTGTCAAAGTGAAAAACATCTTGCAAATAAAAAAAAAAAAAAGAAATGGAAGAAAGCTCACAGAGTATCTGGCACCTGACACTAAACCAATCCACAAAGTTGACATTTAATCCACCTATCACCTATTTAGAGAGATGCAAACTCGTATTTATTAACCAGCTTTACTTTCTCACTGCTACATTATCCACCAGCAATGTACTCTTTTTCCTTAAAATTATAAACATTCAGGCAGGTCTAGAAATCAGCATTCTTCTTCATGTAATGGTACATGCAATCATCACATCCTTCCAACAGCACGTCCACAGGCTTTGGGATCTAAGGCACTTCATCTCCCCAAACCTGCAACTCCTGCACTTTAAGGACTTAAAACCTTGTTCCCATTGAATCGCCTGTGGAGCACAGCCTCCCACTGCTCCCAGGCAACTCTAAAAAAGGGTGTGGAAAAGCTTCCCTACAGCACATCTATCCCTGTCCAACCCAGACAAATCCTTTTCCTGTTGCAGGGGACGACTGCAAGCTCAGCTGCTTGGAGGAACTGAGATAAATGCAAGTTGCTTGAGGGGGAGGCAGTGCCTGTGAGCACCCTGGAGGGGAACACTTGCAAGGCTCAGCAGGACTTGCAGCTTTAGGACAACTGGATTTGACAGCTCGGCAATGGAGCTGTCAGCCTGGAAGCTGAGAGCAGGGACATTCACACAGCAACACCCACTCCCATGCTTCTCCCAGAATCAAAGACTGCTGGGGAAGCCAACCCCAATCACTAACAAGATGGGATTCCTTTTCTCCATCTCCAGGTTACACAGTGCCCCTTAGAGCCAGTGGAGGCCCAGAAAGGGACAGAGATGCTTACAGGCCTGAGAGCACCTGCAACTGGCATTTTTAATTATTCAGGAGTTCTTCTCCATACCGCCATTCCTGGTATCACAGGACTCCTTTTCCACTTCTATCCAGGATCGACTCTTATTTTCCTGACGATCAAAGAGGTGAAGACTGTGAAGAAAAGAATTTGTGTCCTTCCTCTAATGACAACCTGAAGCACAACCACCAGCCAGCGACCCACGCAGGCCCCAGGCGTGGGGCACAACCCTAACACCAATGAAAAATGTTGGCTGCCCTCACTGGAGCCATATGAGAACGTCAGAATCAGCTGAAGCAGGAACATGAATGGAACTTTAGAAGAACAGGAAAACCAGAGTGGTTTACATCTATCCATTCCTTCCACCCTAGAACAATAATTTCTAGGAAACTAAGTTGTAAGCACACAGAGTGATCAATAGTGTTTTCCTGACAATTGGAAGCTGCAGTCAACAGAAATTCCCTATGCTATTCCCTAAGAAATTTTTCATACCCATCTTGATATCAGGGAATTTTATGAGTATTCTGAAAGCTAATGTTTGATGCACATTAAAAGAAACCAAGTAAAAAGATTGTCAACACAAATATTTAATCAGTAAAGTTCTGACACACAGAATTGTGCAATGGCAGGAAAAGTGAAATTAGACAGTAACTACCCAAAGTCCCACCAGGTGCCCGAAGTTTAAATCTTAGCTGTAAGCTTTTCTTCCAAAGAGAATAGAAATCCATCTCAGAGATGCACAGAGTTGATGTATTTAACTGTATGACAAGCATTAATAAGAGTTACCCAGATAAATTGCAGTATATCTGCTTTCAAAATACATTACTTAATCCAGCTGAACCCACAATCTATTTTTTTTTGTTGAACTGCCAGCAAACTGAGATGAGTTTTAATAAAGTTCTTATGGAGCATAATACACAGAGACAAGACTTTGGTGCACTACCATCTTGTGGACTATCAGGGAAAAACAATAAGTGGAGTTTTATATATACAACCAACTCACATTTAGAGTATATACTGATCTGGGAAAAGAGCCCTAAAACTGCTTTGGGTAACTATTACATAGAACTAGGAATGGCTCACTGATTTCTTAGGGCTTGGCAGATTGTATCAAACTTCTTTTTGACAGCTTAGCACCATGTGATGTCACCAGCCTTTCCTGACAGAAGGCTCTCACCAAAACTGCAAGGTTACACAGAGCAGCTGCAGAAGATCCAGGAGGTGCTGTGCTGGCTCCAACTCCTCTGCTGCACAATTCCAGGCTCTCACCTGCACAGGTGTGGCAGTTTTCCCTGTAGGTGCAGCTGCACCCTGTGGCCTGAAGAATAAAACCGCAGCCTGGTACTGAATGCCAGTATTGGGACTTTGCCTAGGTTGGTTGAGTTCGCAACGTTTTAAAACATTCCCATTTATAAACACATACATTACGTTATATTTGTGAAAATGCCTTTAGAGACATTATTTATATGTCTGCATCTATGCAAAGTTTGTGAGTGTGTAAACACACATATATATTGTAAACACTTGAAATAGGATAAATTGCCTTCTAGAACTCATTATTGTGGGTGTCACTTCTCTGCAGTACAGTCAAACCTCCATGATGATTCATTCTTCTGCATCTCTCTTTCTCATATTTCTTGTGAGCATCCAGAAATATGCTAACAAATCTTAAACTGTGAAGAATGACACAATCTAAGAATTTAACTCGGTGTAATGAAACAAGTATATAAAGAACAAACCCACATCAGACTCCCAGTTCATTGCCCGGTCACATTCACAACCAACAACCTGCTCCCAACTCAGCAGCCTTAATAGCCAGTATCCTGTTCAGGGATATAAAGAGGCACAACACTACTTCTTCCCGCAGTATAAAGGTGACGCCCTGATCCTTTATCCCTCCATGATAATTCCCAAATCCAAAACTTTCTTACTATTCTAAGTACCACTGTTCAGACCCTCATCAATTTTTGAGAAATACTCTCAAAAAAGTTCCTTCTCACTTCATTTCTCCAAAGTCCACAGCCAACCCTCCCTCGTTCTACTTGCCATGATCATGTTATTCCCTCTCTCCCTTTCCCCCAAGCCCCATTTAGGGGAAGAGGACGTACTGAGCTTGAAAACCTTCAAACTGCTGACCTACATAACTCACATTAATCAATAAAGTACAACAGACTTTTTGTTGCAAATTTTATAAACCTAGTGACAGGGATATCTTAAGCTATAGCTCTACGAACATGCAGAATTGGTGCACACACAGTAGATTAACAAAACGAAACAAAAATCAACCCAAAACGGTCTCCTTCAAAATCACATCACCTGTTGCAGAAGCACCACGACTTCCTTTAGCTTTCAGACAGATCCCCTTAAATCACAACAAATGACTTCAAAGAGAATAAATTCTGATTAAGAGTCCCTGAACAGGAAGGTGTGAGGGGCATCATTTCTCTCTGTGGAGAGCTTTCCTAGACTAGCGTCCTTTTAAAGTATCTAAAAAAGAAAATCTTAAATAGCATAGTTTAGTAAGAAGGAAATGAGCATTAAACAGAGTTGAAGTTCTCAGAAAAAAAACAATAAAACATTTATAAAGAAACACAATATTGCATCAATATAACATGGTTAGTTTCTGCATACCGCCAAAAATAAAGAAAAATTTCTATTCCAGAGTCAACGCAATTGTTCCTAAAATGACATTTAAATCACATTGTAGAAATGTCTCTCAAGGCCAGGAATTAAAAACATACCTGGCAGCAATTCCACAGCATGCAAAAATTCTTCTAGGATTAGCATGTATAACAAGCCATCTGACAGGTCCTATAACTGATCAAATATTTACAGGGATCACCACTCGTCACTAAGGAGCTGCTGTTTATGATACTTGTGGGAGTCACCATTTGTGATTAAGGAGCTGCTCCAAATGCCCACGCACAAATTTGGCTTTCTACTCTTAGTGATGTGCTGGACAGTAACCAGTGTTAAAGACCAGACTGAAATCACAGATCAAAACTTTGCACCACCTCATTGGTTTTATTTGCAGGAAAACTCAGCAACAGCTCAAAATGCAACCACCACCGGAAAAATTAATTCTGTTGCAAGTTAGAAGATGCTTCAATGGTTGACATTTTTTTGCAAGAGGAAACTTTTAAAAATATTTAAGATATCAATACTGATAAGGGGGAAAAGTACAATTTGACTCCTAAAACTTATGCAAGCCAGAAAAATAATGGTAATCAACATACATTATCACTTGACTAACAATATTAAAGGGAGGGAGTGGGAGGAGCTCAAATCCACCTCTTAATGAAAAGGTGCCTACAGCACTTCAAGACTAGAAAAGATAACCTGCTCTCCAGATTGAAAATCGCAGACGTGAAGACAACAAAAACAGCCTGACTAATCTAGTCAACCTGATTTTCGTCCAAATTGAAATGAAATTACAGTTCTTCTTGGCAGCTTTATACCTAATCCAAAGAGGAATATGGACCTGTGTTAGCAGGAGAAGAGAAATACTGGGCAGCCCATGGGAGCTTTCACTGCTACTGAATGTCCTGAATCTGTTCTGTGAATCAGCACAGCAGGACAAGCCAATTCCAAAGCTGCTTTGCTCTTGCCCATGTTTACAGCACTACCAACTGAGAATATTTCGTGGCATTTCATAAACCCACAGTTTTATGGGGGTTTCTATCACATATGTGGGCGGCTAAAAAATACCCTCTTTTGAAAGTAGTTTTCACGGCTCAGTCATTAATGCAGAGTTAACAACACGCCTGCTTTTTGAAACTGCTTCTGAATTTATAAATAAAGTGAAGGTTGTTTAAGGGCGCCCTGAACTACCCATGACATGAGAGCTACTGCAGTGGGAGTGATGGCTTGTCCTGTAGCAAACTGTGCTACAGCCAGCGACCGGCGTGAGAACGCCCAAGCAGGTAAGAGAAGTCCCTTCTCATTTCAGAAGCCTGAAGACACACGTACATGCAGTCACTAAATCAGATTTAGCTGCAGAGACGTTGGGAAATGCTGCTAGAATTTATATTTGTATCCAATGAGAAAATTACATGTAAGTTTTAGTTTGGGATTTGAACCAGTGCCTTGATCTGATTTCAGATTCTGACACTGTTCCACTGAGCTCTGTTAACAGAAGTGCTCTTGAACAACAGAAACAATTAGCTGAGATAGAATACATTCATCTCAGTAATGAATCTAATCCCTTTTATACTGACATAGCTATTCCAACATGTCCCATAAAGCAGGCAGCCTTGGAATTTTCTTGACAATAAGATTGCTTTGGTAAGAAAAATGTAGTCCTTCTATTAACATGTTTTATTTAGAAATGTCCATAAACTAAACCACAAGAAGTTCCACCTCAACATGAGGAAGAACTTCTTTACATTGAGGGTGGCAGAGTACTGGAACAGCTGCCTGGGGAGGTCGCGGAGTCTCCCTCTCTGGAGACATTCCAAACCAACCTGAACACATTCCTGTGTCACCTGCTCTGCGTGACCCTGCCTTGGCATGGGGGTTGGACTAGATGATCTCATTAAGTCCCTTCCAACCCTAACTATTCTGTGATTCTGTAAAAAAGCAAAAACACCTTTTTGATGTTTAGGGCTTTTTTTTAAAGTGCTGTTAAAAACTGCCATCTGCAACTTCCTGCCTTTTGCAAAATATTATAATTGATGAATTATGTACTCTTAAATATTTGTTTTTAAAAGGTTGGGGTTTTTTTAATTCACTATATTTTAAATAGAATTTCAATTGGGAGTGAGGTTTTCCACCCCAGAGTTTATACGAAGTATTATCTAATGATACAGCAAAGAAAATTTTCGAGTATAAAAATTCACACATGTATCCTTTATGACTCAAAAGAGGGTATCGGTATTATGAGCTCCACAGCACAGACATTTGTCACCATTAACTAGAGGCAAATATAGATGTGAAGATTTAACAGTTTTCAAAGAGCTCAGCTCCTATGGTTTTCTGACATTCAAACAAAATGGTTGAGAGTTGATGCATATTTTTAATGGCTTCCTTTTAGCAACATTTTTAAAACAACTTCGAGAGTTTAAGTACTTGGACTTTTAATGGGTTTAGTCATTAATATATCACAATGGCAGTATTCGGTTACAGACATCCTATAAGACATTTCCATATTTTTATGTAAGATCTGTCCTTAGAAAGGAAAAAAATAATTTTTGGCTAGCTCAAGCAACAGTAACCTAATATCCCCAAAAAAGAAATGGGCTTATTAGTAGATAACAAAAAAAAAAAAAGGAAATAAATTTAATGTGAAAATTATTTTTAAGCTGATATTATCTCTCTGTTGAAAACCACAAGAGATCCCATTGCAGGTTAATGCTGACTTCAAAACTCACACAAATAACAACCAGGAGGATCACCACGGGAAGTGCATATGGCAAACACATCCTGACATCTGACAACCACTCGAGCAGCACAACACACAACCTCACTCCCTGATGAAAACACGTCTCCCATGCCCAAGGAAAACCAGCTCTCAGATGCTGAGGGAGAAGGGTGGTTTCCAGAGGGATGAGCAGGGAAGGCAGGAAGCGACAATGGTGAATCAGCGGGGCACAAGCAGAGCAACATCAACACACTGGCAGCGTGCGGCAAGAAAGAGAGCGCTCCCAAGGAAAAGCAAAATCATGGAAGGAGCTATAGGAGAGAAGAGTCAGGCTAAAACCTGTGTTCTACCTAAACACCTTAAGACAAAATACTGGCTGAATCAGAGCTGCCTTGAATGGAGTCACCAACGTCTTCTTCTGCTTTAGGCTTAGCTGCATATTTTAATAGTTCTTGTATATCAACACATGAATTTCAACCTTCACCTCTAAGCCCTAATAGCAACTACATTTAACTAATCACTGACTTCTCGTGAGCATTTCAGTGAAACTTTCCCTACAGCAGCGTTACAGCAGCAGGCTCACACAGAGCAGAGGTTCAGACAGGAAACTGCATTTCTAACACATGCAAATAACTCAAACGCGGCTCGTTTCCCTACAGGAAACATCGCTGTTGCTTATAGCACACCTGACACACTGTCACAATGCACCATTCAAACATACAGGGGGTTATTAATGATATTCCTAACAGGAAGTAAGCTCTTTCTAGCAGTAACCAAAAGCATGACATGACACATTGACAAGCAATGTGACAGCTCCTTTCTAATCAAATGTGCTCAATGTAAATAGCGATTTATGGTCTGACAGTGACAAGCTAAGCTGTCCATAAAAGCAAAAGCAATTCTCTAAGAGGCTCATCAATGCATTAAAAAAAAATAACTAATACTCTTTTTCCATCAAAGGTGGCCTGTTCTGTAACATGAAATCTCTATTTTTCTCATGCCACGCCACAGTGCAAAGGCTGCTTTGATCCTACGGTACAGCTGTGATCTGTCACTAGAGGGTGCAGTTGTTCTGTTTCTTAAACTGAAATAACTGACAAATGATAAAATGCTACTGTATGACTCAACTCTTTCAATCATTTTGTTGAGCCACATATGTCCTGCATTTTTAATTTACATTCAGGGGAATTATTTCTCTTCAAGCTCTCCAAATACTAACTAAACTGGCAGACAACATGCATTCTTTGGAGCAAGGGAGACTATCTTGGTTTAGACTCCAGCTGATTTCAATACTTTTGACTTTATATAGACTGGCAGCTAAATATTTGCAAAAGCAGAAGTTCCACTGCAGGATTTACCAGGTTATCCAGACTCAATTGTTAGGTTGTTGCTGTTTGCACAATTGTTTCTACAGCAATTGTATGACCAACTTTCTATTATTTCCATTGTTTTGTCTTCGAAAAGACACGATGTTTTAACAGCAGCCTGGCTTTGGCCCTGGACCTGAGAACTGAAGTGAACGTCAGAGCAGATAAACATGGGCAACAGCACAGAGTTCGAGAGAGCTATAATCAGCTTACCTTCTCATTTCTCTGCCCGGAAAAACAAACAAGGTGAGTTCACACAGGAACTGCAAATGACCTGAGAACCGAAGCACTGACAACGCGGGCAGGCATAACACCCCAGGACTGCAGGAACTGCTCTCCAGGCAGCCAGAGTTCACGGACTAACCAACAATCTTGTGCCAGGGTTTGTAAATGGCACTCCCACAATTGTTTTTGGCAGGAGCTTTCAAAACCTTCCTCAAAAGAAAAAAGGCGGAGGGACACCTCTGCTGACATCTCTTGCGGGCGAACATCTGGAAGAGCAGCCCCAGGGCAGGGACAGGCACCGGGTCACAGAGAAGGTGGGCAGTGATACACCCCCTTTGAGGCTGCACCTTTTTTTGAGATGCACAAACTCTTCACATCAGTCCTTCGGTGGAACTATTCTGGCAGATTTCATACAGGAGCAGCACTGTTCAGGGCAATTGCACAATATCATGCAGGCTACATCAGAGATTGTGTACAGCCAAGTCAAAATCACCTCTCAAAATACAGACATTTTCCTCACCAATACAACTCTTCTCTGAAAACTGAGACTCTGTTCCCCGCAGCCATCTGCAGCCGGGTTTAGGTTTAGGGTTTGGCTTTTGAGAACAAATCACATAAGACAGGCAGTGAGAGGGGCTCAGGAGCAGCCAAATGTCAGCAAGGGCTGTGACTGACGTTCTTCACAAGCTGAGGGTGATTGGTGTCCCATGGCCAAGGGAGACGGTGAGGCAAGGCAGCTCCCACTTCGGGGACAACAAGGTATATTTTCCCCCAAATTTATAACTGTTTGTTTCTGAGTCTTGTTTCCCTGCTGTGCTAAGAAGCATGGGCAGTGCAGTACTGCGGTGAGGATGGACAGGAGGCCTATTGAAACACAAACTAAATTCAGCTAAATTTACACTGCTGGGAAGGCGAGTGAGTACCTGAGCAGCCTGAACAGCACCCCAAGATTAGAAACAAGGGAGAACTCCCTGGTTCTGGCAAACTCAGCAGCAAAGGCTGCATGTGCAGCTCCCAGCAGACCCACAGCACTGCGAAGAGTGAGGGATCCAAAGTGTGAAAGCTCACGAGGCATAAGTATTTCTGAAAAGTTTAATCCACACAATCATCTCTGTGTTCAACAAGACTTACACAAAATCAATCATAAGACTGTACTGCAACCTTTCAATACTTAAAGAGGGCTCATAAAAAAGATGGAGACAGACTCTTTAGAAGGGTCTGTAGTGGTAGAATGAAGGGTGACAGCTTTAAACGAAAAAGGCAGATTTAGACTAGATATAAGGAAGACATTTTTCACAATTAGGGTGATTAAACAGCAGCAGGTTGTCCAGGGAGGTGTTCCCACACCTGGAAACACTCAAAGTCAGGTTGGATTAGGCTCTGAGCTGCCTGATCTAGTTGCAGATGTCCTTGCTCACGGCAGGGGGGTTGGACTGGATGGGCTTTAGAGGTCCCTTTTACGTCAAACCATTCAATGATAACACAGTTCTGAAAAAGCAGGAGAGCTCCTAAGAGAGAGACCTTTGTGGGCGTGGTACCCAGAGGGTGCAACATAGTCCTGGGGAGCAGGGATGAAGGAGGAAGAGGGAAGATGCTCAGTTATTTTGGGGCAGCAAAGGGGAAGAGAAAGCAGACTATTCTGTCATTTCAATTTGAAGTAGACCACCCAAATCAGAAAGCTGAGTACTGACTGAAGGGTTCTTTCTGACAGAAGATCCAATCTATTGTTATGATGATGGGTAAAATGCAAGAGGTATTTTTTGTTTGCTCCTTAACCTGGTTAGCATGTATTTTATCACTTCACCAAACTGCTGCACTCAACCATGGTCCTTCCCACCATTCATTCAGTTAAAAGTTTCAAGCTACTTTTACAGTGTACTGAGCCCAATCTGAAGTCACAAGAACCTGTTGACAGGATCCATCAGGGAGCTACAAAAAACAACAATATTCTGGGTGTTTGGTTGGACTACATTAAAAAAAGATAATCTTTCACTATTACTTTTAGGTGGAATTAAAATTAGGTTAAAAAGCATCTAACAAATTGAGAGGGAGAAAGGAGGGAAGAAAACTAACTTCCACTTTGTTTTCATATACATGTAAAACCCAGCATGCAGAAAGAATAATTAATGGCAATATGTCAAGTGAGAACATTTCTGGAGCTCTGTACCAATTACTCATATATGGAATTATTACAGCTGTCAGTTTTAGCAAACTGTCTTTTACCAGCAGCATTTAATACTTGATGTAATTTATAAAATTCTTCAGACAAGAGGTTGCTATTAACTGAGGAAACTGGCAATCCACTGAGATTAGATGGCAAGCCTCACTAACCTGTAAACCTGGTTATTAAGGCATATCCATTAGGTATGGGCTTTTTTACACTGGATTGTGATGAAACAGCTACTGAGAAAAGTATACAGCAAGGCAAAAAGAGAACCCAATCAGCTCTAATTTTTGACTTATCCTGGATGTGAATATATTTTTGAACGTTATATGTTTGTAGCAATCTAGGCTTGCAAATTATATCTGAAAATTTTCAAAAATGCTAAAGGGGCAGCTACAAAAGCCACTATCATTGACTACAATGCCTGTAAAACCTAATAGAACTTAATTTTTTTAACATTATAAGCCACATTTTAAATTCACATCAGGAAAGAGAAAAAGTGAACTGAGAAAAATCTGGAAGCCAGTTCCAGAAATTGGCACAGATGAAATCAACTATTTTTATCATGTTCAACTTCATTTAATCCTTCTTCCTACAAAGATGAAAGCAGTTGATCAATAAGAAATAATCAGTATTTGTCTGAGCACAGCTAAAGGAAATGGTGAGAAAACAAGCAACTCAGTAGACTGAAATATGGAAAACATCATTAGTTAAATATAAATATTGTCAAGGGCTGTTAAGAAGCAAGACAGAAGTGATTCATGTTCCTCTACAAAAAAAAGTGAAAAGCCAGTTTCTACTGCTTTATTTTCTTTTTAAATGCTGGCAATGCTGCAATGAAAGCTTTCCTTGTTTTATTAAAGCGTCGGAGAGGAAAGCTGAGTGCAATCATCAGGTTCACAAGATGTCAGTGGCATGGTTTCTGCCTTCAGAGCACAGACAGAAGGGCTGGCCCGTGGCCTCCTGGGCTTTGCTGTAGTGTTGGAGCCAAATGTTTGTGGGGGCAGGTGGCAAGAGGAATTAACACTTGCTTCATTCAAGAGCACAGTCTATTTATCTGCCTTCCAAGCAGCTCCCTTGGTGAACAAGGATCTAAGCCACCAGCATAACCAAAAGACAACATATTTAAACTTGAGGTTATATGTTTATAATTAAACTATTCCCCTCACATAAAATACAGCATTTGAATAAAACAAAGAAAAAAAACCCCTGCAGTACGTGTTGTTCCAAAACTGCAATCACAATCAAACACTAAAACTAAAAAAACAAACCCCCCAAAACAAAACAAAAACCAAACAAAAAAAATCCCAACAAAAACAACAGAACAACACAAAAACACAAACCCAAACCCAAAAACACCAACCTAAAAAACCCCACCCCAAACAAAAAACCCACCTGGGGAAAACAAGAGGGAAACATGGATAAATGAACCCCAACATTAAATACAAGATAGCTTGCAGAACATGAGAAATTACAAAGAAAAGGTTGAAACAATCCAGGGTGAAGAGGATAATTTTTAAAATCACAAGCAATGTAATAGTTGCACATTTTTGGAACCTTTAACTACAAATGACAGAAAGATGCTGAAAACGCACCTTCACATTCATTTTGGGTAATTTTCACAAATGTTGTCTCGATATTTATATCCATAAATATGTTCAACTTCATATGGAGCAGGATTAAAACAAAAACGTCATCTCACACCCCTGCCTCTCAAGAAAGGCATTGCAAGCTTACAATAGCAACCAGAAGAGGCTTCAGAGATTCTAAACAGATTAAGCATCTGAAACCCTACAGCCAGAGTTTACATTAAAATCTATTCTGAACCTATTAACAAGAAAGGGGAGGGAGGAAAGTGTGCGTGGCATCTAAGGGCAACTAATAAACAGCAGAGAGATGCAGCTGAATTTATTCATTCCTTTCCAAACAGAAAGGTCACAGGCTAAGTTGAGGAAAGGAAAAAGCTACAAAATGGATGATCAAATGCAATCATAGGTTTTGAATTTTCTTCTCGGACTTAAAATTGAGGATCTGGATTTCTATACCCCATCTCTGATTCCAAAGCAGGCTGTGCCACAGTTCATTGCATTGAAACGGTGAGAAACTATGGAAATAATGCAAGATAGAAAAGAGATGAATCATGAATTTGTGTCCATTTCTAAAGAGGCTCACTTTCTCTGCCAGTAGCTTGAAACAAATCAAGCACGTTTTAAGCCTATTACTTTGCCGTACTTGGGGTTCTTCAGACTAGAATACAGAAAAAAATGAACTTTTAAGAGTAAGTTGGTTATCTAAAGGATTGTAGGATTCTTTTATGGACCTTCACACATTGAATGCTGATCACACAAGAGTTTTTATTGTGGGCAATAAAGGTCAGTATCTTTGAAAAATAAAAATCCTCACAAAATTAGTAGATTTTATCCCTCAGCAATAGTTTGCAACTTCCACATTATTTTTTCTTGTTTCTGTGAACTGTTAGCTTCAGCTACAGGTAGCCAGGCAAAACACCTAAAGGCATCTCACTATGACAGAGCACACAGATTGGCACAAGGGAACAAAGGTGTTGTGCACAAATTTTCTTAAAATGATGCTGCCACTGTTCACTCCTGGCCACTGCCAGATATTTCAATTGCTAACAGGTTTCTGCATGCTGATGATTTTTTTTTTTCCCTGTAATAACACAGAACTTTTCCTTAGTACTATTACAAAACAATCCTTTTGATAAATAATGTGACGGTTTGCTACACGGAACAGACATCGGACTGCATGTTGCAACTCTCTCTGTTGTTGATATCTTCACCAGAGAGGAGTAGCTGCAGGATCTGAAATGACTGCCAGACTTGCTGATGTCTGGACAGGAATAAAGCATAATATAAATAACTGCCTGAACAATAGTTTGACAAGTGAAGTGCGTCTGACAGTCACTCTGGGACAATGTGACATTGGAAGGAGAGCAGTGTCCGTGCTCAGCAGCTGGCTGGTTTAACCCAAAGAATGCTGAGACTGTCAGTGTGCACTCTCGTGGTCAGCCGTCCAGTAGGCTGCAGAACAGCCCTTGGTGGGACAGCGCAGTGCCACCAGCACCAAACGGCAGTGCCTGAACTCCAAAATCTACTGTGGAGCAAGACATAACACGTACATTGCCACGCCGTTCTGCTTCTGAACTTTCACGGGCACAGGTTGATGCAGCTTTTTGGGTGAGACACTGCACAAGAGTGCCATTCAGTCCTGTGAGCTCTGTGTAACTGAACCATTACAGGCACTTCAGGAGCACACCCATTGGTGAGCCTGTTCTTTCTTTTCCGATTGCCTGTGAGGAGGGCACTTCTTGATCCAGCTGGAATACTTTCTGCTAGTCACATTTTGAAGCCTGGTTGGGTTTTTTGTTCACCCTGAAAGTCTGCTAACCCTCCTCAAGCTGCTTGCAAGCCAGCTCCACCAGCTGTGGCTGCCTGCCTATGGCTTAAGCTCCAGGGTCCCAGAGGACTAAAGACATTTTCCTTTGAGCTCTGCTTTTGCAGCTTGAAAATGCTGCCACATTTCTTATCCCCAGCTCAGCCTCCCCATTTCCAAAGTGCTTGTGGGAGAGAAATCCTGTGCTCCTGGCTGATCTAAATAACCTATACAAAATGGACATGTGTCTTACAACAAATTTTGTTCTAGCTAGGCCTACAACTGAAGCTGCATTTTGTAACTATGAATTCTTTCTGGGACAGATTGATGAAAATATTCTCACCACCATCCCTCTTTGTATTGCAAGCATTAAAAAAAACCCATGAGTTGAACTGTAGATGCTGTCTGGCACGACACATTTTACCACTTAATTTTAATTCAGTTTTTCTCTGTTTATTGGCCTAGAGCTACAGCTTTTCTTTCTCTTCCTATTAACCAGAAGCCATCATCCCAAGACAAATGGCATCGGTCACACAGCATGTTTCACTGCTTTGCCATGCTGCTTCCATGGGAATGAATCATGCACAAGAAGGAACCGAAAACCAAAAAGAATGGCCAGCAGCACTTACATTTTAGGAGATACTGACACAGTTGCTGTGATACAGCAAAAGCAGAAGTCAAAATCTGAACAGTGCATGGAAATAACTTTAATAATCTTTGGTTTATTATGGGAATATATATAATAATTATGGTGAATTGTTAAAATCTACCCAGAACTACAAGAATGACTGTAATCATCAAGCGTGCAAACATTAAATTTAAAAAATTGAGCCAACGTGGATACAGCTTTAACTGCACATGCCTCATTGGTAATTGAGCAGTGTTCTCCCCTTCAGACCTGCTGATGCAGTCGAGTAGTTTAAGTGGATCAATACAGATAAATGATCTAAAACCAAAACAATCACAGAAAGCAATGTTTTCTCATAATTCAGATTGGGCTGAGAGAACATATGCCTCAAATAGCATCCACCCAAACTTCAGTATTCTCAACACCCTTATAAACAAATGGGAATTATATCACAATAAGAAATGCAACATTTTCCCCAGAACTCCTACTTCAATCTCTTTGATTTTTGTAGCACTTCTTCCACATTTCTGAAAAAAACCTAACAAAAACAGGATGCATCTTTGCTTTGTTATCCAAGGTCTCTTTGCTTTCAGGCAAGACAGAAAATTGGGATCCTGTTTGCTGATTATAAGAAAAAACCAGAGACATCTCTCAGGACAGAATTTGCAACAACACTCCCCTGTCAGTTTGAGAAACAACTCTGTAAAGGGAGAGCCATCCAATGACTGGATAAGAATAGACAGTGCTATGAATAAAGAAATTTTTTGTTGTTGCTGTGGCTGAGGTCTGGGGAGAAGGCAGAAATGTGCCAATGCAGAAATGTGTTTACGATGCCCAGTGCTTTAAGATTTCTGAACCCCAAGCCCAGTCACCACCTTCATGTTTGTACCATGCCCACAAAGCCAGACAGACAACTGAGACTTCCTCAGAGCGAGTCTGGTTTTCATGTGCAAACATCAACTTGAAAGCCCTGCAGATATCTGGGAAACAGGAAAAGCAGTATTGCTATAAAAACAAAAAAGCTGCGGTATAGGAGCATTACGGGTGGCCAGGGCAAAACCTGTGCCCATTCCGTAGGAACAAAGCCAGATAAGTGTACGTGGAGAAGGCAGGGGCTGTAACCAGCCACACAAGAGCAGGGAGCTGACCACCGGCATTCCCAGTGCTCCGGTGCAGGCTGCAGGTGCTCGGCAGAGGCTGCTGCAAACATCTGTGGCCAGCACTGGAGAATAACCCACTCCTCGCTATCCACACTTAATGCGTCACCAGGCATTTTGGAACGCGAGATACAAAATAGAGGAACGAGAAGAGAGAAAAGAGAGCTCTTATCAGCATTTAACCCGTACCCCCAGGGACAGCTCTACCCCAAGCCTGCAAGGAGCACGGCAGGGAATTGCATTCAGTATTGGGCTGACAAGAGAGCAGCTTCAGGGGGGTTACTGAGCACGGCAAACACCCGATCTCAGAGTATTGCCAATGCAAAATAAAAACAACCAACTGCAAATTCAAACGATGTTGAAGATACTCCAGAGCCTACGGTTCAGAATTTGTGTACCTAACTTACATTTTCCGTGATTTCAGCCTCTCCCACACTTTGGAGAAATAAGAAAAACCGGGCCACACAGTTTCTGTCCACAGGGGGGCAGGAAGGGGTCGCTCCAGGGGAAACCCTTCCCTTCCTAACAAATCGGTGACTGCACGCAGTTTGTCACCCCCTTATTTCCTTATTCCTAATCAGGAAAATATATTATCCAATTTTCCAAATTACCCTTAGCTCTTTTATACTACATATAACAGTCTGATAGCATTCTCATCAAGGCGCTTTAACTAATTCAAGTGTTCCTTTTCTATATCCCTCACAATGCTAATCCTTCCTGTGTTGCTTGTTTCTGTAAGTCCTGTGAACTAATGGCTCATGCATAAAAGGCAAAATGGTTTCCTGAAGATGTCTTTGAAGTGCTTTAGCAATAAGATCTGCTTTTTGAAGGCTTTAATTGCCCAGCAACAGTACAACACATACACCACAAAATATACATCATTTTTTGGCATAGCTTACAAAAATATACTGCACTTATGTGTGTCACCATATATCCTGAAATCCAGTTCAATACATTTCACATTATGCTACAGAGTTTAAAGACTGTTAGGAATACTTCTCCCTGGGTGTCTACTTTCAAGGGAAATTATCTTTTTTTTTGGTGAAAGGTTAGTCTTCCAGGTTTAATCACACATGAATAGCTGCACAGAAGATAAAAAGGTTTGTATCCTAGCTATCAGAGTTAGAACTGATCTGCTGGGCTTCTTGCCCACTCTCCACTCAGAAAAGAAAGAAGCTTCTCGAGAACATATTTACTAAGCCTTCCTTAAAAATTAGTAAAAATTTGCCGTTGTGATGCTGAGATAAAGAACCCAAACAAAAGCTGTATGAATTTCAAGATACTCCTGTTTTCACTGCACAGTGCCACCTGAAGCTCACGCTGTACTACACAGCACTAGGTACAATATGTTAACAGTTCACAAAGCTGTGGCCTTTAACAAAGGATGCTGTCCAAAGACCTCAAAGCATGAAACGTACTGCACAGCGAAACGAAGAGCAGAAAACTCTTAGGTAGACAAACAGCAGCTTGCCTATTCACAAGTGGCTATTACAATGCACTGAGAGCCACCAGCTGAAAAGAAAGCAGTCAGCTTCTGACTAAGAAAAGAACAGAACAGAACTCCAGTCTCTTCCTACAGAACTGCACTTTTCACTTCAGGAAAGGAAGATGAGAGCCAGAAATGAACCTGTTTGCAAGCTAGGACTTATTTATCAGTGGGTGTTACCAGACTAGGAGACTAAGGGTGCACTAATCATGACTGGTTTGAGAATTACAGCAAAGTAATCTGAAGAAAGGGAAGAAAATACTCCTTTCTCCCAGGAGAGTGACCTTAGCATTCAAACCCCTTATTACTTGTAAAAGACTGCACCAACTGCTTGACCACTTCACCAGGTGCTAAACTGGTGGCCAGACCAAAAGTTGAGCAATGGCCCTAAAATTAGACACACTGCTTTGCAGTGGGAGCACGAAGACCGGAATTCAAACCCAGAAAAACAGCTGAATTACCATCCTGCCATGAGTCCTTACCCACATATAGAGCCAACCTGTATCATCAGAGACTGTCTACAACACAAAAGCCCTTCTCTGACCATCCTTGGCCACACTTCGGACAAGCAAATCCTTCTGGGTTGACACCATCTACATTCCTTGGGATATTTGTGGAGCTACCAGAAATTCAGCAGCAAGGACTAAGGCTAAACTATCCACAGCCAAGCCCATGGACCCCCATTATACAGATCTCCAAACCAGAACGGGTGCTAACACAGTGGTCTTTGTTGGCACTGAAGTGCCAGACAAGAATTGAGGTGTTTTTCATAAGACTGAGTTTTAAACACATCTGCAGTCACCATTAACGCAGCCAGTAATATTTCATTGTACTGTGGCTCACAATGAAACATGAAGATGTATTATCCTAATCATTATCTCAGTAAACTACAGGGCACACTGCTGCATCTTGTCAATTTACATCATTTTCACTGACATTTCTGGTTAGCAAAAAGAATTCTTCGGGCAAAAAAAGCACACTCACAGAAACATCAGTTATAACAAGCATGTGGTCTTTTTCCCTGAAGACCCAGCACTATCTAACCATTATATTTGTTCATGGCATCTTTTCCCTGAATTTGCTTCAAGAAAAAAAGCTTGATCTTCATAGTGACTTCTCCGATCAAGTTACATCTAGATCACTTTTACATGATGTGCAACTATTAATTTTACTGGGTTATTCAATACCCATTTTCAGCAAATTTCTCTATATACAAAAGCAAATGCACTTAGCTAAGACGTCTCCAACAGCACTCTGACTGCCCATTGCAACGCTGAGCAGCAATGAGATCTAGCAGCAGCAAAACAACACCACTTCGGCTGTAAAGCTCAAACCAAGACAGCAAGACGAGAGACTAGGCTTCACTGCAAGCATGCAGATTCCTTCAATTCCCATTAAAACACTGGTATTTTGAAGTACAACTGAAAAGAAGCACTTAAGCCTACAAGTCTAGCCCAAATCTCTCCAAGCCACGGAAGAGCAGCAGCTGTTCTGTGAAACCTAGGCCTGTAAAGCGTTACTCTCATACAGCATTTCACGTGGAAATGCTGCACGTGGAAATCAGTGGAACTTCCACATGCCCTTAAGGCTTCATAAGAGTAAAGTCTACAGGGAATGTAAAGTGTGTTTCCCGAGAAACGCACGTGCCAAGCGCAGGGATCGGCCACCAGACTTGCTCACTGAGGCCTCCTCCTCTTTCACTGCCATATCCACACTGAAGTCACCTGCAGGGCAGAGCCTTGGAGAGCCAGAGCAGCAGGGGCTCCGCTTGGGCTTCCCTCCAGAACACATCCTTCCCTGCAACTCCACAGTGCATTCTTACCGTAGAGGGGAGAAAAAAGGGTAAGAGGTTCTAGAGGAAAAGAATGAGAGCTCAGAGAAAAGCCCAGTCCAGCTAAAGAGCCAGTCAGCACAAGGAAACAATACAGTATGGAAGTTCTATACACGACGTTTACAAGTTTATACCAATGTGTGATCCCCCCCAAACAAGACCTGGAGTCTGGTGAAACCAATTGATGGGCATTTGATGTCTAAAATTCAAAGCATTTCACAGCTACTCAAGAACTATAGCAAACTACATCATTCCTTCAAGACAGTATATGATTTCACTCTACTGTTCCTGATCAGCTTTAACTGCTGGATGTCTTATTAATGCAGGTTCTTAAGGTGTAAGTTCTCTGTAGTTGACCTCTATACTTTTCTAAAAACAGAAGAGGAAAAATAATTTGTGTGTGCACATAGCACCATTTTTCATCTTGTGGTCCCCAAAACCAGCACTACCTTTAAGGGGGCAAGAAAAACAACAAGGAAGGCATGTTCTCTCTACAGGGTACTCTTAGTGGGTTATAGGTTCAGAACCTAATTCACCCCTCTAGTAGAGGAACACTTGCATAAAAAGGAGAATACAGAAATGTTCTCTGTCTTGTGTTTCAACTAGCATAATCCCAATTGCTATAAAAACCTTATCTTCAGGGTTTGGCTCTCCTAAAAAGCATGACATGTACTCTTTCTCCAGAACACTTTGTGACTGAAACATTTTAAAATTTGTTTAACTAAAGTGAGCTAAGGCATCACTGTACACCAAAACCTGACTGCACTCCAGTGACTTGCCTTCGCCAAGCTGCCTTTGCTGATTCTTGTTCCTTAGCAAATCAGGGCTGAGCAGCTTCTCCTTATTTCATAAGAGTGAAAGAATTGTTCTTGTTCGGTAATTTCATTTCATATCTAGCAAATAAGCTATTAACTCTTACTTTGCACCACAGCATTACATAATTAACTGGATCCTACAGCCAAATTAAACTGTGTAGCTGTGATACTAGTGAAACTACATAATATTCATTGCAGCATTTGGGCTAATCCTGTTCTCCAAATTTCTCTTGTCTATCTTGGGTATCAACAAAACGTATCTGAGTTATAACAATTTTTGACTTGCAACTCAGCTGAAGTTTCACCAACACTTTTGGTCTCTCCCACTAATTTAGCATCTAAAAAAGATGGATGATATCTCTAAGGGTAAAGCTATGTCATTTGGATTGCTTTTCCAACACAAGCTATACATACTGAAATCAGCTAACAAAGCAGTCCAAGTGCCAGAAGTGCTCCCAGTCAGCCATTCTAAGAAGGACAGATGGTCCCCTTAAAAATGTATTTGGATAGAGGGAGAAGACACAAGCATGGAGCCTGACATCCACAGTTAAAGCTTCCCTTTGCAAATCACATACCAGTTTCAGAATGGCAGCTTGGTTCCACCTCCGTTCACACCTAAACATCCCCATCTTGGAGAAAACAAAGTACAGTCCAGAGGGATGACATGTTTCCTTGAGAAAGAAGTCAAACACAGCCCTGCAGACACTAGGAAGAACCACCAGGAAGCTGAGCCTTACAAACACACATTGCAAGACAATACAAAGGCCAACCTCTTACCCACACCATCATTTTATTTTCCTTCCATAAAATCCATCAATATTTTCCTAAATATTTCCTAAACAAGACATGATGTTGTCTTTTACCCATTCCAAACATTTCTTTGCTTAATCAAAAGTCATTGGTACAGAGGAAAGACCATGCTTGAGGCCACTACAGTACACTGGGTTTGTTTGTTCAGTCCCTGTGCAATTGCTGAAATATATCAATCTGGGAACATTTTACCACTTGGAGAGAGCAGATTAAAGCAATAAATGACAGAAATCATGTCTACACACCTGGAAACTTTGCAGATCTCCAGAGATAGCCTGGCACATCATGTTCCTATCCAACTTGGTGCTCATTGGTTCGTTTGTTTAGAGACACCATGGGATGTGCCACGGAAAATACCAGACGTGCAAGGCCAAGCAGCTTCAAGTTCCACTCTTCTCCCAGTAGCCACTAATTTTGCCAGCATCATTTTCCAGGTCACATTTGGCACTGCAGTGTCCACAGAAGAAATTAATGGGAACAAGATAAAACACCTGCATTTGTAGTGGTAAAGGCAGCCGGGTTGGGCTTGGCCACTTGAAGGAGCTTTCGGTGCCAGTGATGGAAGGAGTGGTCCAGAGAATTTATCTCAACAGCATGACAGGGGACAGCACGGGTGCTGGGCTCAGTCAGCTGAACGCAGCACAGAGGGGACCAGTATCAATGAGATTTAGTCTGCCTTTCTCTGAGTTTACTAAACTATCATTTGGTTAAACCATTTTCACAGTATGGCCACCTCAGTGGTGAAACCTTGCTGGGAAAACTCCTGTTAAGCCAAAAGTCAACGTTATTAAAAAAACCCACTGAACAGTGTCGCTCAAAAACTGTTCACAAATAAATACTTCAACTGCTTCAAATTTACATTTTGTAATCACAAACTGGCAGAATGGGATCATTTAATGTATTTTTGCTTTTTCTAGTCTAAACACAGTTCAGGAACACTTAAAAAACAATTTGTACATTATCCATTTTGAAGCAGATGATTCAAACATGATTAAACAGACTTAGGCTAGGTATGCTAACAAATACTGCTTCTGTGCAATTTATTAAGTGAAGTTACAGGCAAAAAAAAAATCTGGAAAGGTAGAAATTAACTAGATGAGAACAGAAAAAAAATGGGTTTTCAGCAGCCTGACTAAAGGAAGACATCAAATTCCTATGCAGGAACAACAAAAGAAGATTTCATGTGTGCCAGCACTGCACAGGATCAACAGTAATTTTCAGGATCAGTTTCACAGGGTCCTTTCCATAGGGGAGGGCAAGCTATGCAACGCCAGTTTTATGAAAGCAGAGAAGCCACTCTAAGGAACAGGAATCTATAAACTAAGGCAAATAACACAGAGTTATTTAAAAACTGTCATGTAGGAAAGGACATTTCACTCAAAAGCTGTAAGAAGAAGGGGCATGGGATTCACATAAATGTGATTCACTGTATATTTATAGACATTAAATACTATACATTTTATTTACTCCTCTTACATGGACACATTCACCTGTACCCATATTAAAAAACATTTGTGCTTATTTTACAGCCACCACATCTTTTACAAATATGAGTAGCTCTTGGAGACAGGTGGCATTTGCTACATAGATTCCTAATGGAAGCCACACGTCACATATGACAGAAAACGTGCTAACCTTAACTCACAAATAATGCTACATATGCATCACAGCTGACACTTCTTTGATAATATTGTGGCTTATCTTTATATTCAGAATACATAAATGTTAAGAGTAGGAAAAACAATCTACGAGCTTCAGACATTTTTATTATTAATGCTATTTTATATTGGGTTGGGTACTACTAAATTACTTGATTATTTGAGACACTGAGAACAGCTATCATTTTCCAGGAGAAAGCAGCATTCTGGTGCTCTTCCACTGCTTTTGATTGGGGTAGACCCAGAAATCCTCCTGGCAATCACCTCTAACAAGGTTTTTGAAGCAATCAAATTCTGGGTCTAGTACACTGCACATATCACCAACTGCGTCAAACTGACTACAGCAGCCTCTGGTATTAAGCTGTCACTTTGGAAGCTCCAAAGTAAAAACCCCCAAAGAAACCCACACGATTTCACTGTCAGAAAAGAAGAAAAAATGAAGGCAACATGTCACAAATTTGCTAAATTTGCCTGAAAATTAGTTCCCCTCCACACTCCCCTCCAAAGAAAAGAAAAAAAAACCAAACAGCAAGGGGCTTTGTCCTCGTTCCTGCCCTCTGTTCCCAGCCTGAGGTGTGCAACTGAGCAGGAACAATAAATTGATCAATTGATAATTAAGCAGGAAAAAAAAAGCAATCATCTTTCTGCCTGATCATTCCTTCACACAAGGCAGTGAACACACAAACAGTAGTAACAGCATAAGGAAGGCAGGAGTGAGGGACTGGAGAGTGCAAGAAGAGTAAAGGCAGAACTGCCTTTTTCAACAGTAGCCAAATCTCATTAAAATGATGGTGGAAACTCCAACCTGAGCACACCTGAAGGCAGAACAAGGCTCAAGGCTCTGTACCTGGGAGAGCTGCAAGGAAGAAATGCACAGTCACACGGAGCTACAGGAGACAATTTGCTCCGATGGGGATGTGCCAATCTCAGCTATGGACTTCCTCCCCCTCACTGAGTCTTCAGGTTTAACAGTGGCAATCGTGGAGTGTATCTCACAGTCCCGCCTCCATAAGCTGAATGTCATTCACAAAACCTGGAGGCAAAGCACAATATTCCCCCGGCAGATGTCAAACAGTACCTCCCACAATATCCTACATACATCAGCTCCTCTACGTTCTAAAGCCTTTTACCAAGTAGCTTTCAACAGACAGAACACCCAGAAATTGCTTCATCATTGACTTAGTAGCTTTATTTTCTGACCTTCTGCACAGCCAAAGTCTTAGGCAAAAATCAAAGGAACTCCTCCCTTGACAGTATTGTATCAGTCAAGTATTTTTTACCATTTGAGATGTCCTAAATGCTTCTTAGCACAGACTCAAATACAGGTTCATGATAAGGCAGTCTGTTTCCTTAAAGCTACTGGACTGGGCCAGGTAGAGGGAATATGTGACTTCATGAGCTGTCAGAATCATCATGGGGAAGCTTAAGGTGGTTTAGCTGGAGCTAAGGCAATAGGACAACCTACCTTCATATTATTTAAATCTTTGACTTATTTTTCTCTTCCTCAGCAAATTTTAACACATTCTAACCCAAGTTCAAAGATGAAAACTCTTCTATATTATTTGCACATGTGCTTATCAGAGCACAGATTCACAAATTTTCCCAAGCCCTGAGTAATTTCCAAAGAGGAAAAACAGATTTACCAGCCCCTGAAAATCATTCTTTCCAACTCAATCACTGCAGAAGAGAAAGTACTTAAATTACAAGCAGAGGCTCAAAACCCCTCAGATAAAAGAAACTTGAAAAGGGCAAACAGAAGGCATGAAACATGTGATGTGCGTTTCTGAAAACAACTCTAATGTAGAACACTAAATACCTGGGAAATAAACCTTGATAAAGAAAGGGAACAAGAGGAAAGACAAATACGGCAAATAAGGAAAAAGAAGAGCTAAGGGATTTGCATCTAGAAAGGAAAACAAGAGAGAAGCCTGAGGCTGTTGCAAAACAGAGAGAAAGCAGGGTGGGGCTTGCCTAAGCCACAGTGAGGAAGAGAAGATTATTCAATTTAAGCAGAAAGGAAAAAAAAAAATCCACCATGCCTTCTAAAACAGACCTGGATTTTCTAGGACACAGACAGGAAAGTAGAGAACCATAAGCAAGTGGTATGGGAGGATTTTCCAAAACTGAGGATAAGCTGGGATCAAAGGGAGACAGGCAAGACAAGTGGTCAGTATTGAAGGATGAGACAAGAAACAGGCATCCAGGTGATACTTCTTCCTTTAGGCATATAATCTTCTCTTACTGAGCATGCCACATCTTTCAAGATTCTACATATTAATCTCCCCATAGATATCCTGCTGTGTCCTCCATTATGAAGCTATCTATTATATTGTCCCTTCAGTCATATTTAATTGACTTTGCCAAATTAATCATGAAGAGTGTAATCTTCTTACATATTTAATATTCTGTTAGACGATCTTAAAATATCATTCATCACTATACGTATATAAATAAAAGTTACAAATTCTAAAATGAGAACTTAAATCTTTTCCTCTGAGTTGGAGAGACCTCCTTTGTCCTGCCTTTCTAGTTCACTAAGTAACTTGCATGCATTTTGGTTTACTTCAAATGTTTACTTGTGAAAAGGACACAGCTACGTGGCTAGGTGTCCTGGGTATGTAAATTTTGTGTCTGGTGGGTTTATTTGATCTTTCACTGACTCCTGTAAGTTTATCACCAGACATTCTATGGTTTTCTGATTACCACATTCAGCAGAGAAAAATTTTCACTGAATTCGAATATTTCATCACACTTTCACATATTTCATCTGCGACTTTTCTACCTGTAGCAGGTAGATTTGGTAAGTGCAATTATCTGTCTAAAATTAACTAAGATTTACTTGTTAAACCTATAAGACTTCCTTCTAGAAGTAACAGCATGATCGAAACTGTCTTTTGGGTGTCATTTGGAAAGATATGCATTTCCTGAAGGTAGCCAACAAGCTTTTTCTTGTTTGACAGTCACCTCCAGTTGCTGAAGGTAGAATTTTAGTTCTCTATTCACATAAAGCTTTCCCTACAGCATTACTCACAAAAACTTCCGAGGGAGTGTTTGATGAACTGGTTGCAATGCAGTTGCTCTGCTTTTTAAAGATTTCTGGAGGAAGACCACGAAACAGTATTTGAAGTTATTTAACTGTTTGATTGATCACGGCAAGCTGATGTTGCAGCTTCCAAATTTCTATTCACAGACCAGCTTCCTACTTGTCTGCCTGATAGTTGGTGTTCAGTGTCACTGTCTGACAATGCTTCCCACAAGTCCCTGTGAGTCACAGTCCTTCTATAGGGACAGCTCACATGAAGACAAGCACTTGGCCACCTCAGCATTCGGGGGAACGAGCAGCAGCTTCCAACATCATCTATTTTCTCCTCATATTTGGCAGCCATCACATTTTTAACTGGCCTGATTTTCCTTGTAATTTTGCTTTCTTTTCTTACCCACTGCTGAGGAAGCCTTTGTAGCCTAACACAGTCACAGATACCCACCACATCTTTGGCATTCAATTTCCTGTTTGCTTGTGTGTCACTGACTTGTCATTGCATCTGATGCTAATCTGAGCTTGACAAGTAATTTAATTTTGCTGTTTTGAACTGCTTTCATGTCACATAGATGCTACCTCATCCTCATGAGTCACCACTGCCTGCCTCCTGAAAATAATGCTCTTCTCAGTGTAATGATTCCTTCTGCTACAATTACTCTACACTGCTACTCTGAGGGCTATCTTCGATTAAGATGTTTTTCTCTGCTGGACCCAGATTCAAACCTTCATGCATTCTTTGTCTGGTTTGCTCTGTACTTGTACTTTTACAAAGAAAACCAGTCATGCAGCAGCATTTTCATCCTCATCCTGCTGCATCGTGTGAAATTCCTGTCTGCCACGTGCACTTTGTGCTTTCTGTCCCCATTGTCTCTGGCTACAGGTTAAGTCCATTGCTTTCCTCTGGGGTTTCTCAGGACCTTTAGCATGATTTTTGCTTGCTTTCTCAGCCAGGTTCATGAATTTTTCACCCTTGTTACAACTTTCCGTGAAGTAGCTTAACTTGCATGAAGCCATAATTGCCTGAAGAAGCAACCATACTCAAAGCAGGTGACACAGTGCTCTATTTTTCAGTTGTGGATTACAACTGTTCAAGAGGTGCCTCACATATTTTATATACAAGTGCATATTTTGTCCCAATTTTTCTACTACGAGGCTATTTGAACATAATATCTTTTTAATTATTTAGACATTTGCAGAAAGCTTTCTGAATTTTGTGAAGCTTTTCCCATCTTACTGCTTGTCAATCATGCACTGACTTCAATCTCTCTCAACTAGCAAACCATTCTTACTCCTTCTCTCAATCCACCAGCATTTCATAGTTCTCGTGGTCTGTATTTCTCACCTATCTGGGTCTGACCTACAACATGCTGCCTGTTTTGCAAAATTATCCTTTTTAAAATTTCACAGACCTCTTTTGGGAGCCAGCTGAAAAGAGCATTTGCTGTGCTGTAGCAGAAAGATTATTACAAGAAAGGTAAAACATTCCTTGGCATATTGTTAAAAGTGTGATGGTTTCTTCTGCTGTTTGTTGTAAAATCCCCTGCAGTGGCAACAACTGGAAGAGTATTGGTACACAAGTATAAATTCAATGTTTTCACATCGCAGCAAAAGCAGCCTTACCATACGTTTGAGCAGATGCACCCCTAGTCCACGCGATTACATTTCTAAGCAACCAATTCCCACTGCTAAACTAATTATTTGTCGAGGTTTAAACACAGAAAATTGCGGTTTCAGGGAGTTTGTCCGTGCGGCAGCTGTCCCCACTGTCGGGAGGCGGTGCCCCGTGCGGGATGCGGTGCCCCGTGAGCACACGCTGCTCGGAGCAGCCACCGGCAGGCCCGGGGACAGCGCGGGGGATCCGGCAGGATCCTCCCCACCCACGCCAGGCAAGCGCTTTTGATTCTCACTCACCATCCCTGGAGTACAACTCATGCACTTGGCGAGATAAACAGAAGTGTATTCTTAGCTCCGTGCGTAAGTTCTGTACAAACCGACCCAGCGTTAGGGAGATTTCGGGGGTTAGGAATTCCCGCCTCATCTCTGCATCCATCAGAGTTCACGAGGATGCTGAAAAGGTGAATGAAAACGGAACCAGATCAAGCAGGGAGGAGTATTCACCTAAAACATAAGTAAGTCTTCAGGGAACAAGCATTGCATAATTAAGAATATGGCACTGAACCATCACAAAATTTGAGCTATAATGCCTTGCATCCATGTTTATGTTGCCTTTTCAACTCCCCCTCCCAAAATTATATTAGGTTGCGACTCAGGTACAAGGAGGTAACGTACACATTTTAACACAAAAGGAGATGGCCTAAACCTCATGTAACAGTACTTGAGAAAATCCAGTACCATTTACCCTCTATAGACTAATGGAGACATGAAGACACAAATCGGAACCCATTTTAGAGAAGCAAATGTGCCACACTGATAAGCACATTCATTGACTATAATCCTTATCACCCAAATACATATGGTGCAAGCTGAGACAAGACCACTCTCCTGCACTTGTGTATAATTTCATGTTGAAAAAAAATAAAATCACATCACACGGTAGCCATGGTTACCCATAGAAGATAAGAGCAGCATTTTTCATCCAACAATGTCAGAAATGTGCATAAATTCAGGATCTGCACTTGATGTTTTTTCAGGCCTCCCCATCTGCACATTTATTTTCTGCTGCCTGTGTATATCCTTTGACATACCAGAATTCTGGATATTTCAAGGAACAGTTCCTTTTTGCTCTCCTTAATCTAAAAAGCAGTTTTCAGTTATCCCTAAAGCACAAATTAATTCAAACCTATTCTGAAAATCAGATTCTAAAGCTTAAAGAAAATGTTTCAAAACAATTGCCATGCTGATAGTAAGTGTTAAATGTGAAAACGAGTCAGCTTGTTTACTGAAAAAACCTATACTGTCACCTTCCCAACCAGTATAACACTGCTTTCTGTTGCCTTCACGTTATTTAAAAAACAACAATACAAACAAAAACACCCCTCACACACACACAAAACAACCCCACAAACAATGCTAAAAGAAGACATTAACCTATTCCTTCTACTAAAATCATGTTCTGTTTCATGCTACTTAGTAAAACTCTATGTTGTTTCATGGCCTAACTCTTCACAGAAGTGAGACAGAAAAAAAAGATTAAATTGTGAGAGATTAAAACCAGATTAGCCTACAGCAAATTTTACAAAAACAAAAAGTGTGAGTATCTAGTCCAGAGCAGTGCTGCCTTAATTTTGGGTGCCATTTGCAAACCTGGGACATAGGTTACACTCTACTCATGGAAATGCTGCAGTTTTTCTGTAGGGCTCTTTACTTTAAAATAAAATAATCTAATTCACCAAAAGCAAAAACATCTTACAGAAATGGACAAGTTGCAATTACTGCTCTAAGGACGGACAGGTTAGAGATTGTCTACCAAAGAAATGTTAAAAAAGACTTAAGAGGTTAAAAACCTCACCTGCCAGGGGAGACCCACTACCACCTCACCCCAACCAGCTCTCCAATTAAATCACTAAGAGGATCACCTTCAAATTAAGCTCCCAGTGTTTCTAAGGATCTCTCATGAAAACAGGATTTTTAAAAAACCAAAACCAACACAAATTCAACCAAACCAAAAAAACCTAAGCCACCCCCAATATAATCAGGCAATCCAGTACTCACTGGCCACCTGAAAGACAGTGGCAGTCCTGTTTCCATGTGCCCTAATGCCAGGGACACACACAGCTGCCCATGGACAGGGACACAAAACACAGAATGAACTACTTTGCCAGTAGCAGGAAGAATCCCCTGCTCCTGATTTCAGGTACCATCACAGGTGAGTACGTTCTAGGATCCCTGGTGACAATGAACACAATATATTTAGCAGTGTAGTAACACGCAGCTAAACGATTTAAAGGTATTTGCAAGACTTGGTAATTTAAATCCAACAATTCAGCTTCAGGGGGATCCTTACTACATGCACAATATCCCATGCCTAGATCAGACAACAGCAGCAGAGAACCAAAGCAAGTCTTTGCCTGAACAGAGAATTCTTAGGCATGAATAAACAGATGAATTTCATACCTTATCTAAACTTGACTGAATGATTATTAGTATTGGTGGGGTTTAGAGGGAAAGAAATCCCACACAAATAAAGCTGTTTCTGTGGGATGCATAAACCAGGATGTGATTTGGACCGAGGCAGCAGGGTGCAATGAAGAGAGAAGGTCTACAGCCAGTGTTATTTGCCAAAGAGGAAAGAGACAGCCCCGTTGGGCCAGCATGGGCCCACGGGTGCAGCAAAACCTATCAGTGAGCTGCACCACACACTGCGGGGAGCCCAGCGTGCACGAGTGCCTCAAGGGAGAACCTCCTGCCGTGCTTTCCAGAGGAGAAAGAGAAGTTGTTCTCACTTGCGTAGGGCTGAAGATGTAAGCTGTGGATGTTTTGGAAGCCAAAGACTGAAATGCTGGCTTGGATAGGATTTCACTTCAGAGTTTTACCTCCAGAAAAGGAATGATGGCTGTAGGACAAAGCTGCTCCCCTAGACATGGTGATATTTTCACAAAATATTAATTTCTACATCCCTTTGTGTGGCCCTCTGTTTGTCAAATATTCTGAATTCTTTCTACACTAACATTCAAGTATATAGTGTTTTATTAGGCCTACCGAAGAAAAATTATTTTTTAAGAAGTCAAAATAAAGAATATAATAAAAGACATAATTTCCATATTTCAGACCTGCTGCAAAAAAGCATGTATTTTAAGGATACCTACTTTTGTTTCAAACTGGAGTCATCACTGCAGGAAGAGAAATCCATTTGAGCTATAAGAAATCCTGCACAACATTCATTTTCCATCTCACAACTGTGAAAGTGAGGCTCAGTCAGCCTATGGGATTTGTTTTAACTGGGCAGAATTTAGTGAGAGCCAAAGCTTTGTAATTTTTTTTTAATATCAAAATATTCATAGGTCTAAGTTTAAACTCAGCAATAGCTGCATTCATAACTATCAATAAAAAAGATGCAAATAAAATGGGATGGATGAATGTGAGTGTTTAACATACACATTTCAAATGTGCTACTCGTGTATTTTCTGCACAAAAGAAATCATCAGGATATGAAACAATTCACACAGTAATTGCTACATAAAATAGCATGATGTTAAGGATGATGTCAGTATGAGGAACATAATGTTCACAATGATTTCTCACACACATTACTGACTGCCTTAGTCTCTCTCTATTCACACTTCATTTTTGGCAATACCAATTTAAATGTCTGCAAAGATCTCCTGTCTACTTAAAGATATCATATCTTGAATTTCATTTACCTTGTGGGAACTTCTCCCCAATGATAATATTTTAAAAAGTCTTATCTGTATATTAACACTTTAGATATTTAAGGAAATTTTTTTTTTTTTAATTGTGCTGATCTGGACAGCGCTATGACAGGTCTGTACTAGAAATTATGCAGGAGACAGAAAAGCAGCAGCTTATTGAGGTGCTGGTAGACCACAACTCTGCAGCCTAAGCACCTCTCTGTAAGATGCCAGAGGGATAAAAACCAAAACCATTTGTACTTCTTGAAAGCTGATTAATAGTATTTATTAATGTAACAATAGCATTATGCGACTGAAATCCAACAAAGGATAGCTAAAGTGAAACAGTGGTAGAACAAATGTTATTTTGCTTTCAGGTATAGTTCTGTAAGGGATGAATCAAATAATTAGCTGGTCCATTTTTTTAGAGAACAAAAGGCTCTTTAGTGACTCCCATTAGAAGCTGCTGCCCATGTCTCAGTGGTGTGCACACACAAGGGAGGAGTGGAACAGCTGCCAAGGGCTTTGACAATGCACTGCGGAGTGAAATTTCTAAATCCATACCAATATCTTTATACCAGAACATGACCCTCCCCAAAAGTACATTGTGTGAGCTGAACGAGCAACTTCTGTAAGGCAGCAGCGTACGGCAACTGGAGAGCAGCAGAAACACCAGCAGAACTGCCTGCTCCACAACCAAATCCTACTCACTGGAGGAAGAGAGCAAGAGAACTTCTGCAATCACACCATAATAAGCATATTTCCTTTCGTTTTGTCCCATAAAAAGTTTTAGTAAAATAGCTCTATAACTGAAGTAGTTTGAAGCTTCTGTCCCTACCACAAAGCACATTAGCCAACATTACCGCCCCGAAAACGTATCTTTAAGAGACTTTATCAAAACACATTCAATAATACTGTAACACTGGCCTCCGAAAATATAATCACAGAAGCTTCTTTACATCAGGGTCTCCAAGACTGCAGTTTGCAGACACGTATTGAAAGCATCAGGTGCTTCAGCTGTGACTCATCGCTATACATCAGGATTTACTGCTTGTCAAGCTTTATTTGTCAGAATCTGCAAATACAATGGCCACAGCAGAATCAAAATGTGAAGCAGGAATGAGTCATGATAATGTCAGAGAATGACCTCAGATTTTCTTCTCTTCAACAGGTCATATGGTGAGCCTGTTTTTTAACATAATTATTTCTGGATAATTTGTTTATTCAGGAAAGCAAAATCATCCTCATCCAGAATGGGGAATGGAGTGGCTGAAGATTCAGACACAGAGCAGTACCTGAAAGCCAAAAGTAATGATTAGTCAAATATGCTCAGTAGCACGGTAGTGTGTGTTGTGATCCTGTTCCCTCTGAGCAGGGTTGTGCCAGGCTGGTGCTTTGATGTGTCTTGGAGGAACACCTGGACACGCAGGAAAACAGAGCAAGTCAGTGCTGAACCAATTCTCTGCTGCAAGGTTAGTGTAACTACCCTGCTGCAGTTGTAATTAAACACAAGATCCTGGCCATTCGTGATCATTACAGACCCCACAAAACCTGAATGCCAGTTTCAGTAACCAAGATAAATTCCAGCTCAGGAAAATTCAACTTATTTTTATATTCACTGAAGTTTCTTTAAAGTATAATAATCTTCTTCCCTCCCTGCTTGAGATTAACACGTTCAGTGCCACAGGAGTAAGAACAGTTGTTACATTTTTGTGGTGAGTGAGGTCACTACTATACATAGCTCCCAATCAGGACGCGCAGCACCCAATCCGAGGATAATACAAGTACACGGTGTTACAATACTTCCATTTCCAAAGGAGTACCACAGAAAACCAGCATGACAATGATTTAGTGATTTTCTTCTCGACTCTATTCATCACAGAAGAATCATCCTATAATTGCATTATTCTGTTTTACAGATCTCTGGTGATATTTTTCTAGAACCTTTTCTTTTTGAATTTGATACCTACAAATAAAACATTAGAAAACACCTCCTCTCTCAACATCACGCACAAGTCATCAACTACAGGATAGTCTGTAGAGACTTAGGGAGTTTTAGAAATACAGCATAGCAATTACAGACAGAACTCACCACAATAAACTTACAAGTACCAACTAGAAATATAGAAGTCTACTTTTTTTTTTCCTTCTAAGAACCACAGAGTGTTTTCCTAATGCATCAGAAGGTACTAAATACCTCAGGACTCAGAAATACACAGGGCTACAAGACAAAAGAGAAAGCTGAAAGATTGCCAAAGGTTTTTAGAGATCAAGAGCAACACCTCAAAGCCACTCAGACCAAGCCTCACTGGCAAAGAACTGCAGTCACCCAGTTCCAGTTGGCACCAAGACATCAGAGTTCAGCATTTATAAATTGCCAAACCAGATTGAGAGTACTTGGAAATGTACAACGAAGGCAAAAACTCTAAACCAGATCACAGCAAAACACAAATCAAACATACATTTCATGTAAATCTACAAATAAAGCACAGGATCTCTATTAAAATGCCCTGACTTGAACAAAAAATATGATTCACCCCATCTCACAACTCCAGGACACTGTGGGGAAAGGAACAGTAAAATGAACAGGTTTTTCATGCATAGTCTAAAATGTTTGCACCTAATTGGCTACATTAAAGCTATATCCAAACAATTGTACTTTCAAAGGGAGGTAATCAGTGAAATGTTGTTTCACTGCCTCGATTAAATAACCTAGCCACATTCACATGCTGTAACAAATATTACTTTGTTGATTCTTTTCCAGTTTATTTGTCTGCAATAATTAAGGTGCTTTCTCTAAGCCACTCAGCCCAGGAATTACATGGAGTTATGTTCTATAGGCTAAATAAAGGACATTGCCTCTGATCTGCAAGCAAATTTAAAGAGTGGATCATCCTGACCCAATTAACTTGTCCTGTTAGACTGATTGTTTTTGCTGAGAGATGCAGACAAGAATAGCTTAAAGCCATGCTGCAGAAGCAACATGTGCTGGCATCCTTAGCAGCAAGGATTAACAAGAAATGCAGAAAGCTCTGCGTATTTTATGTCTCTTAAGGTCATGAAGGGAATGTCCCACTCAGCCACCTAAATGGTAGAAATTACGATAGGCAAAGCCCAGGCTGTACTTAGTTTTGCAGTTCCACGGCAAATGAGCTTGTCCATCTTTCCTTCTGCCATTAACAAGCAGGTGAGTCATACACAGCAGACATGTGTGACACAGTGAAAGATGTGACAAAGGCAGGCACAGCTTCACAGCCTCTTAAGTGCAGCACAACACCCTGAAGTTACAGTTGAAAAATGTATACAGGAACATGTACTGTAGATATTTGAAAAATATATGCATGAAAATTAGTACTCACAGGAATGAAAGAGACCCTGGGGTCTTCTTACTCTGCACGCACGCACAAGAGGCATCTGCTGTGTAGTGCCAAAAGTTGTTCTACAAGGAGAGTTTTCTGCTGCAGATACATTTCAGTCTAAACTGTGAGTGTGAGCAAGACAAGAGTCATGACGGGTGTAGTTGAATGGACTTAAAATGTAACTTCATGCAATACCAAAGGGAAGAAAAAAATCCTGGGACAGCTTCTCAACTGCTACAAATTTATCTTTGATCCACTGCCTGCACCAAGCCTGAACTGGTTTTAAACTTGACCGTGTCCCGAACCTCCAGCTGTTGCGCTCAGGTAAAGTGCAGGGATAACTCCCGTGGGAAGGACAACCAGCGGCACACCCCAGGGTGCTGCTCACCCGGAACAGAAGCGCAGCGGCCAGGCTGATGCCCAGTCACAGCCAGCGCAGCTGAAATGGAGAGGCAGGGCAGCAGGGCGCTGCCGTCCCACGGCGAACGCCGGAGGTCGGGCTGGAGCAGGCTCGGACCCGGCCGGAGGTCGGGCTGGTGCAGGCTCGGACCCGGCCGGAGGTCGCGCTGGTGCAGGCTCGGACCCGGCCGGAGGTCGCGCTGGTGCAGGCTCGGACCCGGCCGGAGGTCGCGCTGGTGCAGGCTCGGACCCGGCCGGAGGNGGGCGCGCTGGGCTCGGACCCGGCCGGAGGTCGGGCTGGGGCAGGCTCGGACCCGGCCGGAGGTCGCGCTGGTGCAGGCTCGGACCCGGCCGGAGGTCGCGCTGGTGCAGGCTCGGACCCGGCCGCGCTCGCCCACGCGGCACCCGCACGGTCAGGGACACGCACTTCATAAACCTCGCTCCAGGCAGCGCCGGGGGAGTCGTGTACGTGGAGATCTGACTCCTTGACCAGATGGACCGGGCATCTGTGCCCACGGGCGGCAGCGGGGGCTCTGGGAGGAGAGGCGACGCCGCCTCAGGTGGGGATGGATTCCATAGGCATTGCAGCCTCCAGTGAGGAAATTCCAGTAGGTTTTGCAGCCTCTCAGCCCCAGAGGCCACGGGATGTGCCTCAGGGAAGCGGAGGCAGAGGAGGGAGAAGGCCAGCAGGAGCAGGGAGCGGCAGAGGAGCTGGGAGCAAAGGAGGGCGGCTGAGGTGGGGAAAAGGGGGCATTGCCCACCCATCCCTGCCACCTCAGGTACCATTGGGGTATTACATCCGTCACTACAGACGGCTGACCATCACTTCTGCCTCCATCCATTTTGAATCCATGCTTTTTCAAAGGCAAGCAGCATATACCATTTGTATCTGAGATTTTTCAGATCATTTCTGAGCACAAAATGGAGCACACTGGCATCTCTGAGGGAAGAATTCTGCTTTTTGAGATAGAAGACTGCTTTAAAGAGTGAGAAAAGCACTGTGTGGATTCACACTCACAGAGGGGACCTGAAACCCCTGAGAACCAGTTTCCTAAAATACTAAAGCCAAACCCTGCCAACAAACATACCTTCATCATCATGATAAAAACAGGGAAGGAATTAGCTGAATATTTAAAGCAAAAGCAGACATTTGAGTAAGATAATACCTGTGAGGTAGTGAACATTTGGATTTCCTTTTTTCTTTTTTGTCCTGAAGACCAACCTTTCCAAAACACACACACACACACACACACAGAGCTTTTGTTTCCAGAGTAATAAAGCACAGAAGACAGTCAAAAGTCTTTGGGTAATTTCCATTAATGATGCACCTGTTAATGTCTCAATTGAGATCACACAGGCCTGGCAAAATCATAGCAGTGAGGGTATTTCATTAACAAAATAGTTTACCAAAACACGTAGTGAACTCTGTCACTTGAAAGTTCAAATGAAAGTTAACAGACTTCATACCAATTGTGCTGTCATGTGAGCAGCATTATGCACAGCTGTTACGTTCTACTTTGCAGAGAAATCAAGACAGGTTGAATACAACAATCTTTGACTGGTTTTCTTAGGGGTAGTAATCTTATGTAAAAATACCACACCTATTTTCCAACACCAGCTGAACTACAGGTTTTGCAATGATAGTAGATGCTCCTTTTACTGTTGCTTTCCTTCTTTCTTTCTGCTGTGAAATTACTTGGTTTATAAGCTTAGACATCTTTCCATGTCAGGTTTACAAGTTCAGTAGGCTTCCCTCCATCACAGGAAAGCTGTGCAATTTATGATGAAAAGCACAAGTCAACTTCTCAACACCCTGGAAAGTCCAACAGTATTCTTTTGGGAGGATTTAAGCCTCAGCACTCATAGAAATTGATTTCTTCAGTGCAGGTTCATTGCACTGCACCTTTTTGGCAAAAGGGCTATTTTCACATCCACTGCCTTTGCACCTTTCTGAGAATAAACATTTTACAGTATTTATAACTTGTTCCCAAAGGTAAGGGAATTTCAGAAAACGCAATGTTCCTTCTAGCTCTGCATGAACCTTCTGTCCTGTATGAGAGCCCTCCAAACCTCACTGTACACCTTGCCCATTACAGCTTTAGTGGTAGCAACATCATCGTCACATTAGTCTGAACTCCCATGGCTTCTTCCTGTAGTTTTCCCCCGTGTCTGACCAGGAGATTAACTTTGCTAGCCCAAAAGCACAGCCACAAACAAGCGCATTTCCAGGACCTTGGTGTAAAGGACTTCCTCTTGGTAAGCAGTTATGCAATGCTCTTCCGTGGCTATTGATTCCCATGTTTTCTTACTTTCTAGCAAAAATGTAGAAATTGTTCCTTTAGAGGAACGATTCCTTGAACTTACATTTTTCTAGCTAAGCTAAAGCGTATTACAGGAATAACAATAACACACACAAACCACTGTAATACTAAAAATAAAACATCTGTGAGCATATGCCTCCTCCATTTAATTGCAAACAAGATTAGACAGTGTATAATCAATATAAAATTGTGTTAGCTGCACAGGCCATTTTCTACCAGCATTACCTAGATGCAAATGCACATTTCATCTTAAAATATCTGTATTTTTATGTCACCACCATAGAAAATGACATGTCATCATTATAAAATTAAATTCTTCTCACAGTCAAAAATGACGGAAGTTTTTTGCTGAGAAGTTGCAGTGAAAAGCAAAGACAAAACCAGTTGCAGCCTGTAGTTGTGCTAATTAAAAATCAATCCATTGCCAGTGTCTTACACCAACTTAAATCACAAAGTTAAGATAGTGCGATACAGTAGCAAGACAAGAACCGCATGAAGTAAAAAGTTAAAGGTGAGGCAAAATTCCACAAAAACAGAGTGAGAGGCTTAACTGTCTCCAGTAGTGGAGCTGAATGCCCTTCACACATTCGATGTGAACTGACAAGACTTTCTAAAGCTCTGCGAGGGAGTCCCGGCAGTGCCACACTGGTGGTTCTCTCCCTCTGCGGGGGCTCCACCAGGGCCCCTCCTGGGCGCACACCTGGGGGCCGGGCTGAGCCCAGCGCGGTGGGCGTGACAGAGCACAAGCACATAACGCACCGCCTGCCCTGCTAAAGGCAAGGACCGAGCGTTCATTCTTCTGCCATCAAATGCATTTTCAGTCCCATTCGTCATCGCACCAAGGAAGCCATTAACACCACGCCTCGGGAATGAAGGGTAAAACATAAATAAGACAGAGTCTCAGTGGCCAAAGGTCAGATTATGTGTCTTCCAAGCCTTGCCCTGAACTTCACCTCAATCCCCAACCTACACAGCGCAGAGCTCACCTTATCTGCTCCCCAATCTCACAGGGCTAAAGGGAAAGACTAGAAGGGTTTTGCCACTTTGGTGGATAAAGGTCCCATTGCTAAAAAAAAAAAAAATCTTTTTTTTTTAATCTACTTTTCTATTTTTATAATTATCACCCAAATAAGCAGAATACACACACTCAAGTTTCTGAGAATATACAAGTCATACAATCATTATGGTAAGTTTATAGCTGAGATTTTCTCACCTCAACAACTTTAGAAAACACCCACGTGATTCCCAAACAAGGATTTGCCAGCATTTTAACTGAAGGCTAGATGTTTACTGGAAAACATCCTGAATTGGCTACCTCCTGCTTTTATCCCACAGAAAACAAGAGGATAGCATTTTTAGTATGGGCATCCCTCTAATGAAATAGCAAGGATATAAACTGATAGTCACGATGTAATCATAAATAATGATAATTTTATGTATGGAAAAACATTCATAGAGTGGAAAAGAATCATGAAGTAACTGCAGAGGCACTTTCAAACATAAGATTACAGTGAAATTCAGCTAAATGGAACACTTGCAAATTACCCAACCAGCCATTTACACCTAGAGAGAACTGGGTGTTATTTTTCTAGAATGAAATTTAACTACTGATTTATTCATTTATCCTTGAAAGATCAGCATCTGCGGGGTCTGGTTCTCAGTCTGCAAATTTTGTTCTGGAGCTCTGAATTGAAAATAGCAGAAGAGAAAAATAATGAGTCACACAAAATCTCAACCTAGCCTTAAAGGACATGCATGGCCACACAGCCACAGTAATTCACAAGCTACACCACCAAAAATCTCAGGTTGGAAACAGGTGACCTCAGAGAAGTGTCCACTCCTGAGGCAGACAGTGTTGACATGCAGCAACAATGATGCCATCAAAAAACTGTTTCCATTTTCACTGGAAATTACAAAGTTGATGAGTTGATTGAGCACATTATACGAATGGCCAAATTTGATTTTTTTCTTTTTAGGGGGTGGGACCCAACCAAACAAAATTCCCAACCATGAATCAGGATAATGCAACCCCATTTTTTATACCTTTATTGACAACAGCTTCTCAGGGTTTTATTCCACTAACAACTGCAGAGTCTGTGTATTTGTGCATGTTACCTGATAAGTATACTTAAAAAATGGACTTCTGAACAAATCTCTTTGTTCCGTTGCAAAATTAATGGCTATCTAATACACAGTTATCGTCATTCACAAATAAAACTGAAAGTGGGCATAGATAAAGAACAGGTAGAGTCTCAAATGCAAATGCTCATCTACAATTCTTAATACAAATAGTAGCTTCTACTAAACTCACATTACCTAGTAAAAATTAACACTACGCTAATAAATTAATACTTTTCACAAGCACAAAACAAGCCGAAGAGGATGAATACAAACTAATCTTAGTAATCTGCTTGATTATGTATTTAGTACTAAAGAGAAGTGTTTCAAGTGCATATATATCTAGCCATAAAGCAAAGCTATATTCCAAGTTACCCTGGCGAGAGCAGATTATCAAAAGACTTATTCCCAGAATTGTTAACACTCTTCTAGAGGCAACCAATGAAGACAACAAGAAAACACTCATTGTACTTGTTAGTTTTGGTTCCAGTGATTTGCCACTTTGTGATGTCCTAGTAAGAAAAGCAGGGTGCAGTTCAGACTGGTGACAACCTGGATTTCAAACGCGACAGCTGGACAGGCGAGCCAGTGATGCTCACCGGTGTAAGTTCCTGGAATGGGCCTGAGATCAACCCCCCGCAAGCTGTAAACCAGCCGTACCAGCCCGGGCAAACAGGCACTGATGGGGGTGCCCAGGGAACAAAGGTGCCCTGTTGGACTGACCCCACCACAGCCTCCCCCATCTCCTCCACCTGCTGCTCTCCCTGGTCTCAGTACTACCGCAGTCACGTCTCTGTTGATCAAGCCAGCTAGTTCTCTTCCCACACTCCCCCTGAAATTGTTTTACTCCATCAGGTGTTCCCAGCTGGATGGTCCCCACACAAGTCTCATTTCCAAACCTCCCCTTGGCCTGATGTACACCTCAAAGTGTACACCTGACAACTAAAGAACTTTCTGACATATCAGAGGGGAGGGCAGGACAGGAACAGCCCCAGCTATGCGTGGCACCTCTCGTTGCTTTTCTCCTCCCTTTCACTCACACATCCTCACCATATTAAATAAGTGAGAACAATCCAAGCTCCAGGAAAAAAAAAAAAAAAATCAAGGCCGCTTTACAAAAGTGAAAAAATTAATTTTTACAGTCTCCAAATGTCAACTCTTCCCATAATCCTGTCACAAACAAGAACTTTGCATGCAAGCAATCCTAAAAACAAAGCCCTAAACATTTTATAGCATTTTGTGAACCATACTAGTTTTAAACAAGGAGAGATTATAATAGCAAATACCAAAGCATTCCACATAATGTAAACCACCTATTCAACAGATGCAGATGATATGATTAAATATTCCAAAACTATAAATATTGTTTCATTTATACCCCAGAGGATGGTTTAAAACCCGCATTTGTACAGAAAAGACTATATTATGCAAATATATCCACACATATATAGGTATGTATAATTGACAATAGAAAAAACATTCTGTAAAACAAAAGGCTTATTAACAAACAATTATCCCATAAGAATTGCAGTAAGGCATTCAGGGACAACAAACCCAGGTATTTAGTGCCTCTACTTCTTTCTTTACAAATCTGTTGTATATTGTATTTGATAACGTGGTGGTTTATCTGCCATGACGACTCTGGAACATGGTTATGTAAGTAGTTTTAACTAACATTGTAAATAGGTTTTCAGCTATTTTACCATATGTTGAAGATGACAGAAGATGTTACAACAAGTGATGAAATTCATTCACAAAGAAAAAGCCAAAGAATTCATAGGGTTTTACGCTCTAAGGGTAGGAAATCATTTTGGCTGTCACCCAGAATGAACTGTTTAATCAGAAAGCAGTTGCACTGAATTAACTAGCAGTTCCATGCAACAAATCTCAGTGACTCTTCCCATCATCAAAATTCTCATTTAAGAGATAAACCTCAATTCATAGAAATAAGGGTTTGTGCAGTTGTGACTGCTGAGGCTGTGGAATATTGTGACAGACACTAATACATCAACATTGCAGGAGTTTCTTTTAACCTCCTGAATTTGCCAGGAAAACTCCCCATTTTCCATTGCCACTAGACTGTGGAGGAAGCATCACAGTAGTGGGTAGACTGGCCTCTGCAAGTGTGAAAGGCAATGAGGAACCAGGAATTTTTATCCCTAGAGGAGGAGGAGGAGTAATTTGTCCCTTGGAAAGCATAAACACCTTAGAATACCTCTGAGCAACACAGGAACCTTAAAAGGGGACATTAGCTTTTAAAGGCATTCACGCAATATTACTGCTTCTAGAGATAGGTAATGTAAATCATGGCATTTAAAAAACCATCCTCGTTTATAAGGATTTAAGTAGACCTGCTCAGAGGCATTCATATGTCAGGCTATGAATAGGTGCTGCTGCAGATAGCAAAATACACGATTGCCTTCTCTGAAAATGCAGCAAAATACTGAGCTCACTTGGAACTCCATCTGCCTTAACACTGAGATGAACAGCTCATTCTTCTATTTTTCCTTTAAATACCAGTTCACATTGGTACATTTCCATTCCACCAAAAATCTCCCTGGTGTTTTGCACCTCCTGAAGCACAATTAAAGTACCTGTAAAACCTGACTGACTAATTTCCAATTTATAAAAAGTAATGCAATTATCTTGTTCAAATTAGATTTAATTACAAAGGCTCTGAGTGGTCTAAGAATATTTTTTGATACATGCTCAGCTGAAAACTCCCATCATTTTCAGCAGGGAACACAACATCCATTTTCCGGTTTTGTTGCTCCCCTTCCAGTTTGATCATCTATGGTTAATTACACCACCCTGGCACAGCTCTTCAAACGGTGTCTGGTTTCCAAGCTGAAACATCCAAACCCAAAGGAAAATGCTAATAAACCGTTCAGAGAGAGCATGTCCAAACCCCCTGCAATCCAGAAAAAAACAAATCTGCAGAAAACTGGTATCCACCAGTCCAACAAAGCATCTCCCATTTTCTCCTTCCTTTCAGCAGTGCCAGATAGAGCTGGTTTCCAAGAGCACAACAGGCTGCCACTGCTACCTGTCACCAGTAAATTAATACAACTGCTATCATGACGTACTGAAGATGGAAAAACATCCCACTTACCATCTCTCAGAATATATACTCCGATAGCATCCACAGTACCTGCATGTCAGTATTCTCCTATTGCCTTTATTGTTTTCACTCCATAAATTGGCATCAGAAATAAGAGCCAAAGAAAGTGATAATAATGTAGATAGAGATGCTCAGTGCCACATTCACTTACCTGCAAAAGGAAAAGGACAGGGTTTGAGCTCACTAATCACACTAGTTAGCTAATCTTATTAGATGGCTGCTAATTATCTCTGACACAAAGAAGGATTACATGAGGCCGACAGAGAAATGGGGGGGTTTTTAATAGATATAGAAATGTTTTTAATAGACATTGGTTATAACAGGGAAAGAAACAAATAATATATTTATTCAGAGATCATTAACATTTCCCTTTCTGTTTGCTGAAGAGCAGATGTGACAATGAAACAGGTGGTGGAAATATAAACCCTCCTAAAACCTCCAGGGTGTTTTCTCAGGAAGTGTCTAATGATTGTCACTGGATCTGTTGCAGCGCTTGCTTTATAGGCTAACGTGGAACAAGGAGTTGCTGGGGTTTTGCCAGTGATCTCCTTGGCAACTGGCTGCTCAGAGGAGCCACAAATAGAAGCAGTAAACCCCACTCCCGATTGCAGTCTCAAAGCAGTTTGCACTTCTAACATTCACTGTGCAAGAAAATCTACATCCTACAAAGGCAGGGGGCTCAAAAGAGCATGCATTCCCTTTCCCAGCATACTACAGCCACAGATGGGGGAATAGGAATCGGGTTTGTGCACCAGTTATGACAAAATAACTGAATAAATTATTAAAAAAAGGTTTCCAAGATGACACATTTTACAGAGAAAATCTTAATCGACGACGGTGCAGTATTCACACAGACTTCTCAGTAATGCAAGGTATTCATTTGGGCTCCTCAGAGAAAATGAGAATTTATTCTCCTCTATTTTCAAGATTTATTATAGTGACTCGATATGATTATTTCTGTTTAGCCTACAATACAAACATAAATTTATTAAATGTAGGTCGTCCATGTACTTTTTTTAGTAAGACAAAAAATAGCAAACAAAAACCTAGAGAGAGTAATTTGCTGTCAGCTGTTCTGAATAACCACTTCATATATTATTTAAACTACATCTCTCCAAGAACAGCAATTAATCATTCATGCTCTCTCATTAAATATAAGTCTTAATTTCTTTTGCATTTTTCTTTTTAACTCATTGGCAAAAAAAATAGGTATTTTCTTTTATTAAAAAAAGTATTAATATTACAAAAAAGTATTATAGTTTATCTACACAGCAAGCTTATTTATATAAATACACAGGACTTGAAGATAAAGCTTCATAATATTTTACAGGCAAAATTCATCATTTTTTAGGAAAGACTGTGGAAAGAATTACTATTAATCCTGACAAATCAAATTAATTCTAATTTTAAAACATATTTCAATATAAAATGTGAAAGCTTTCAGGAAAGGTATTCCCTGAGTTATTCAAACACAGAGTGTAGGTGTTAGATAACAGCAGGCATCAATTCCTCAACAAAGTAAGCACAAACAAAACATAAGAAAAATCTCATGCCACTAACTAATATCAATGTCATAATCAAGTTCAAAATCAATTTTAAAGCCTCCTGTAACCTCTTAACAGAGAAAATATCAAGGAAATGCCTAAGTAAACACATTGGTCATATAGACACCTTTCTAAACAGGAACAAAGTAAATGCTTTGTTCAAGATAGGTTGGACCAAATGATCCTTGAGGCCCCCTTCCAACTTGATATTCTACAAATCCACGTAATACATGCCACAACTGTACACAATTTAATAGTTTTCTTTTAAATAAACACATAATTCAATTTTAAAACTTGAAGCGGATTTACAAGTCTGTAAAGGTTTCACCACATAAAAAATGTCTCACAATGTCTTGTTTAAGCTAAGTAGAGAGTTTTACCAGAACTTGGAACATATTATATATGTGTTTTTAATTAGAGCTACAAAGATGTCTGGTCCGAAAGGGACCCCTTACACTCAGCTAATACTGCACGGTGACAAGAAGTGAAGGTGTACATGAGCTAGCCCAAGTATCAGACACAGCCCAGGTACCTCACTCAAACCCAAGCTCAGCACAATCTACGTTTCAGCTGTGTTGCTTCTGAGATAACTTGCAGAGATATTTCTGATATGCCTGCATAATGTTGTGTGGTGCCACACAGACACAGCCCAAGAGACCTATCAGATCATCATATCTGCCTGCAGATAGACAGCACATTTGGAATTAAACCACCTTATAAAGCTCAGCTGCCAAGCTGGGGATCAGTTCTGAGCTGATACACTTTGTCTTTTAACTGTTCCTCAGTTGGAAGTGTTGAGCATGTGGAGGCTCATCTTTGTGTGACCAAACTAGTTATGTTCATCATAACTAGTGAACAAGCAGCGATTCAGCTGATGAGGAAGCAGCATCTCATGAGGAGTTCTCATGAAAACTGCTTTCTGTTTGTAGTCCAGTGGCAATACAGAGTTAATACTTGTCTAACATCCCATTTGAAAGCTTCCACAGCTGCTGATCACATGAAGGATCTTTGAAGATAGAGAGGAACTGGAGCAGCCACTGCCCACTGACTTTGAAGAGATCATACAAAAGGTCTCAGCTGGACAAAAGAAATGACTAATGGATTTGTAAGCTTGGCCTCAGGTGCACGCAGTGGTTGACAGCAATTTTGCAGATATTTCTGTAAAAGAATAACAGACTTGATGCATGACCTTAGAATCGACAGCAATAGCTAAGGCAAGGACAAGGTGCACATATATTCCCTAGGCCCTTTTGAGGAGGCAATGACAGCAAAGGAAGGCTGAAGCACGAGAAAAGAAAAACACAACATGCTGAGGAATATAGAGGCCATTAGATGAGGACAAATGGCCTTCTTCAGTATTGATTTTATCCAGAGAGTAACAAAGAACAAAGGTGAATCAAGATTCCCTGCATTAGGATTCTTCCTTGCATGAACAATTTCTACAGTATGTCATTAGACTGGAAAGAAGAAGAACTACCCGGAGAACTTACAGCACAACATTTGTCCAGTGCTTAAGAACAAGTGCCTGTGACATGCCCACAAAGAGTTGTGAATGGGAAGTTGTTGTTTGCTATCAAATTTCTGCTGAGGAAACCAGAAGCATTATTTAGGTAAAAAAACTCCACGAAACAAACATGCAGAAAAATGGGCTATTGTCAAAAGATATTCTGAAGGACAGAAGAAAATGTTAATTCAAGGAGAAATTTATGAAGGGACAGTACATTTCTCATTAAAGGAACTAGTAATGAAGTTATTTATAACTGTTGAAATTCCAGGGGAACAAGTTTCCTTGCAACCCTACTAGGGAATAATAAAAACCAAGGGGCTGAGGTTATTTCTTCAGCTGCAGACAAGTTACCACCGCAGGATAAATGAGCACACTTCCCACAAGAGACAAACCAAGAATTTTCAATGTCCAGTTTTCCATAGGAAGAAGACAGTGAAAAATTACACCAAGTTTGTCATACGCTTCCACCCGCCTGAATATGTTCTGTAAAGGAGATGAGGGGAGAACCAGAAGAGCTGGCCCCTGTTCTGAACCACAGATTAAGAGATTAAGAGAAAAAAAAGCAAAACCTAATCAGCTAAAAATTGTGCAGGAGACTTCTGCTAAGACCTCTGAAGGTGTGAAAAGCAGAATAAAAGACATTGCATCACCTGAAAAGACAGAATGGCATGGAAGCAGTGTCTGAGCTGGTCAAAAGTCTTAGCTATCAGGTTACAGAATATTAAGTTCATAGGGAAGGACAGAGATTAAAAGAGCAGCATGACAAAAACACATGCCAAACACACACAAGTCTGAGGGAAATAGGGTAGTCAGAGCTGACAGAAGAGGGATGAGCTTATAACAAACCCAGCCAAGAGAAAACCATGGCATAAGCCAACTTTGCATCAGTGCCAGTGAACAGAAAGTGACAGATTTTAGAACTCTGCAGCATGAAAAGCCAAGCCAAGAGAGGATAGGAGAAGGAAAGGAAAAGGAAGACTTCCCAGAACATACCCAAGGTTAGCAGAGGATCAGTGTGAAATAGGAAGACAACTTTTCCCCCCTTCATTTAAGACCAACCCACTATTTTATAATGAGATGATATTAAGAAGGCAAAGAAAAGCTACACCTACATAGGGAAAGCACAGTTATCTAAGGAGTAGAAAGAAGAAAAGCACTAGTCAGAATATAGGTAAGGAGAAAAAAAGCACCAGAATAGGAGGAAGTCTAGGAGGACAAGTATGAACACAAACAAAATAGGGGATTTGAAATTACAGTAAGCCATTTCTATAGGCTAGGGTAGGGTATGAGGTACAAAGGATGTAAGTGAGCAAGATTTTGAATATAACATAAAGGCAGCATGAAAAATCTGATCAAGTGACAAAGTGTCACATCAATGTTCGGTGAAGGACCAGCACAACCCCAAGTTCCATTTGGGTGTTGCATCCAAAAGCCAAAATTATGCCAGTGGCATGCTACCTTCTCTCAAAGTGTGCAGGATTCTGAAAATTGGGACTTTTGGCAAGACGAACAGATGCTGGCATAGATAGATGTGATATTCTCTGCAACAAGCAAAAAAAAAAAATCCAATATAGCAAATTAAAGCAGATACACTTTAGAAGAACACATCATCAGACCCCAGTCCATACCTGAGCAGCCAAATTATCCATCTACTCAGTTCTACTGAGTTCTACTCAGCTCTAATGTTGTAACCCTCTTGTCTTAAATTCTGCTTTCCAGATGACACTGCTAACTTCTGCTGGCTTAAAGGTTATCTAAATTTAAAAGAGTATTTTTCTCTTGCGTACAATAAACAGGAAACTGAAAACAATCATTACACTAAAAGCAGTAATACGACCTCATCAGCAAACCAATAACGCCACACCTTATGTGTAAATCAAACGGTCTGAAAAGGGCTTTGAGGTTCTCTGGTGTGCAGGGAAGGTGTCAGAGATTTTTATCAGCACTTCAGCTGAGGCTCCAGGCACTTCACATCACCTGTCCCGATCTCACCAACAATCAGTGAATTCATGTCCCTGTGCACCAACTCCTGCTGCCCCACTGCAGCCTGGGGTTTCCTCTGGCAGGGCAGACTCTAAGAATGCCTTAAAGCATTGACTCTCACATAAAATTTGTCACAGGCTCTAATAAAAAAGAGCAAAACTGTTGATTCATTAAGTAGATTTGGAATCTGAACTCTACCAAATAATTTAGGTGTCCTTCTGTTCACTCCTCCAGATATTACAACATCAACACACAGTATGATCCCAGTTTTTACTGCCTGCAGCCAATGAAGAAACACAAATCTGGGAAGTTTTTGTCTACACAAAAGCAAATACTAATATTGTGAAGTGCCTCTTTGCTCCATTTTTATTTCAAAATGTATAAAAGGATCTATTGCACCTTTCAGGCATCATTTTCCATGCCCTGCAATTCACTATTAACAAGGACTGTTGAGAAATAAGGGATGTCTAGAAGACTTCATGACAAAAATTCCAAACCTTTAATGTTTAAAATGACATTTTTTTGAAACACCTTCTGTCACTAGAGGAAGACTTGCATTTGCTTGAAAAGGAAAAGCTATTCTTCTTTTGGGAGCTGAGTTATCTACAGAACATGAACACTCTTCACCTCATCAAAGCAACTTGGGGGTCATGCAAGTCACCCCTGACCACAACTGCTGGAAGCCAAAAAAAAAAAAAAAAAAAAAAAAAAAAAAAAAATTACCAAACCCACCNAAAAAAAAAAAAAAAAAAGAGAATTTCTCTAAGCCACTGTGTTGCCATCAGATAAAAGCAACTAAACTGAAAATGACCGAGGCAGCTGTTTTAATAAAAAATTCCATCCCTAGTTACCAGGTCTCATGCAGTTAAGCTGCAGTTAAAACACATATCCACCACATACATTCTTTTTAATCGCACATGAAAATGTTCACACAGAGCCAAAAAAAACCTCAAAGGTTCCATTAACAAAATCTGACACGATATTTTATCCACCTAGAAGAGGGGCTGGTAGCTCATGAGTACTTTAGTCAGGGTAAAGACAAGAAACCTCAAAAAAAAAAAAAAAAAAAAAAAACCCCTAACAACAACAACAAAAGAACCCAAACCCAACACAACCAGAGAAAACCCTGTGTAATTCCTGAAAACTCACTCCATACATAACTACTTTGGCAGGAAAAAAAAAACCCAGCATATCTTCTTTAGAGAAAAATGCATTCATTCCAATTCACAGTTCACAGGGGCAGAGAATGTCTGTCCTTACTCTTTGGCTAAAATCAAATACTTTTTCTGCCCAACAATCCTGTGAAGGCACACCACAATAACAGATGTACAGACAAAAACAATGTAGTGCTTATCTCCTGGAGTTTGATTTTTCAGCAATTGAAAATGGCTCCAACTTTAGTTTATGTCATGTTTTGACAAGCTGAAACTATGAGAAACTGGGAAAGAAGAGAATTTATTTCACAATGAAATCCCTAACACAGTGAGCATTAATTTGCATTTTAGCAGAAATTCATCATCTGACCATATCACAGACATCCCCCACACACAGTCTATCTCTTCTCTTTGCTCCTGGCTAGGTATCTTTAGGTCAGAACTCGGGGAAAAAAGATTAAAAAAAAAAAAAAAAAAAAAAAGAATTGAGGCAGTTGCGAGGGTTGTATTGAAATGGAAAGAGGGAAGAGAAAGCTGTGCCTGGGATCAGTTTTTCCACATGATCACTGCATATATGGCCTGAATCCCAAAAGGTTCCTGTGCAAACCTGATGTCTTTTTGCTGTGCACCTCTTACGGACAGTTGGGGAAGGTAAAGACTGAAAACATGGCGCGAGGATTACAAAGGGCTCTGCAAAACTCCTGGGCACGTGATGTACATACTGACAAGCAACACTTACCTGGGAAGGCTGAGGGAAAACACAGTTCAAAATTTGATGAAGAGAATAAATTTTGCACATTCAGAATTTTCCCTCCTACATTTTCTCTCAGTATTTTGTTTTCAGAAAAACAGTAGCTCTATAGTAGTTTTAATGCTTTCTTCGCTAAAATAATTACTATTGCTTTTGCTACAATTCCAGCAAATTCCACAGCTGGGGGAAAAACGAATCAAAGAGATTGCTTTTGATCCACTATTTATTTCATGAAAGGAAATACCCTTTCATCACAACACAGACATTCTTTTCTATGACATACTGTACCTTATTTGGCATCAGGACAAGTCTTGGCACTTTATCCAGAAGTACCAAATTTCACCTCATGGAACTGGCATTCACAAGGGTTATATATCCCACAATTATTTTAATAAATACCAAGTCAACATTACTAAACAGCAAGCACAAGCACAAAGTAATGACTTACAGTAATGCCAGAATACAGAAAAAATACCCCCAACGGATACTTAAGAGCATTATTTAGTGGAAGAGAATGATTAAGAAGCATAGTACATACTTTCAGAATTTTAAAATCAAAATCAGTCACCTTTTTGAAAAAACATATTTCTGTTGAACTACAAATTATGGAGATGACTAAAGAAATCAGAGTGAAATTCTCTGCCTCATGCTGTGGAAGAATTTAATCACCACGTTTCTTCCAAGCGCTGTGTGCTATGAATTTATGAATTTCAGGTAGGCTAAGCATGCTTTACTGATCCTGGAAGAGGCTCAGATGCTTGCCAGGTATTATCCCTAACATCTGAAGCCAGCTGGAGCCCAGGCAGTTGCTGTACCCGTCTCAGAAATTTCAATCACAAAGACAACAGACGAAGAGTGGGGTAAATTCAGGTGGACAACCATCTAAGAATCCTGCAAAATTAGACTTGGACATCTCTTTATCTGAGTTTACAACAATCTTCCTGCTAAACATTTCCAGAAAGGTGAATTCAGCTCTGAACATTTATTCACATCAACAGTCCTGCTGAGCTGTTGTGAGGTGTAAAGCACGTGTGCTTTTGTGCTGTTGTCAAATACACAGAGGCAATTGTGCAGCACACCAAGAGCAAGACGACTCATTTATTGACTGCGTTTTGCCATGGTTACCTGGGTTTGTAAGCTAGAGGAAAGTAAGCATTTATTTTGATGCTGTAGGAAACCTAGGAGGGTAATATGTAATATTGATGAATTAGACTAATAAGAGTATTATATGCAGACACAGGAAGCTGCTTTGGGAAGACCAGTGTGGGGGTAAAAAAAAAAAAATAAGCAAACCTGCTAGAGTTTTTCAGAGAACTATCCTTTACTGTTAATGGAATCAGAACACACAGCAATGAAAAATGCTGTTCTGGAAGAGCTCTGCAATTTACTAGAATTTTAATTTCTGTCACTTGAAACACCTTTACCATAACCTTGCCAGAAAAGTCCCTTAAAAATAAACCAGTGTTTGCAACTCACCATGAAAAACAACTTATCTAGGTCTCCTATTTTCAACTGTGATGTACATTCCAACATGTGAGAAAATCATTGTGGAATTTTTTTGATTGCCTGTACTTCACGTACGGGTTGCATGTTACTGATTCTGTGTAGATTCATAGCTAGTTCCATGTTTCCATCTCTCAGTTCCAAGCTGGGTTATCTAGTTTGTTCCTGCACGTTACTTAGACTGTTGCTTGTGTTTACTTTCATACAACAGCAGCCAGCAATTCAAGTTCAGCAATACAAGCATTCTGCAGGGGAGTTGGCACTGTAAGTAAAAGGTGACACATTACTCTGTGCAGTGTCACTGGCAAATAATTTTTGAGTCGGTCAATTAAGAGCTCTACACAAATCAAGTGATCTCCACCTGAAAGGGCACTTAAGCTACGAGGTATCTTTGCAAAAAGATTTTGTCAGAAGTACGCTCTGAAGCCAGTGGTAGAGAAGGGATGGTGAAACATAAAGTTATAGTTTAAGGTTACACCACATAAATGGCTGCAGAACTTCCACATTACAACTGGTTTTCATCAGCCAGCTCAGACTGAACAGCGCTGCCTGCCCCACTCTGTGCAGACACACACAGAGTCCTAAAAAATGAATTATTAGTGAGTAGAAGAATAGGAAGATAGTGAAAAATCATTAAGCCGTGCAGATTCAGTCCCCATGTCACACTGTTCTTTGGAAAGCTGCAAAGACTATTTGGGAAACTCCACAGCATGTTCAAGAAGTACGGCTATATATATCAAACCCAGCCTGTGCCTCCTCTAGAGAGACCTGGCAAAAGGCTTGCACAGAAACACAAACACAAGGATACCATTGCAGCAGTCAACTCCAATTTATTTACAGTAAAGAAAGTGTCATTGCTTTAAGAACTCACTTCCATTCTCCTAATAGCTACTGGTTCACTGATCACAGCTTGTGAAACAGCTTGGTTTTCAGTTTATAGCCAGAATGCAATTCAAGTAGGGGTAACGTAAGATTTCATATGAAAAGCCACAGCAGTGACAATATGGGCAAAGTTTCTGTCTACCATTTATTTCCACCCTCACTGTTGACAGAGAGGATAGAGCTTCCCCAGGGGCTCTGGACATCAGGTCAAGGTCTGCTGGGTAAGCAGGAGCAGATATTTGCTTAGCAACTGTATAAAAGATCAGAAGGAAAAATAAAAATATCTAATGAGCCTCTTCATCCGACAGACTCCCTTCAAAGGCCCTAACAAAACGCTCAGCCTTTTGGAGGAAACAGAGCTGCTCTCAGCCTTCCAAAACACCAGGATAGCACCACTGCCACCATGGTCAGTTTATGCTGAACTCCAAGCCCTTCCAGCTGCTGGTTGACCATTTGCTCCTCCTGACCCCTAGTAGTTCCACAGACAGGTTTTCTCCCTACTTTCCCTTTTTGTTACTATTATTACTGCCTCCATCCTAACAGACCTTCCAAATACTTGTCTTTTACACAGAGACACAAGGAACCATCACGGTTATGCTCTCCTTGATCAACATAACCTGCTCCCCAATTCCTGATCATTTATATGGTGAAAAGGTTGAAGACAAGGACCAGGTCCTTACCTCATACAGACTGCAGCATAAAAGGGCTCTGATTATAATTGTAGATTCTGTACTACAATTAAAAACTAATTTACAATCATTCTTCACTAAACAGGAATTTCTCAGGCTCTTCTAACTCTCAAAACAGCAGCTGAAACTGAAGGCTGTTATTTTTCACTGTCTTTCCTTTCTTGACTGTTTTCTCACTATAAACACATGACACTTTCCTCCCCAAAACATCCTAGATCTATCCTGCATTGACATTTAATATTTCCTGATGACTGTCCAGTGAATGGCATGTATGCAAAAGATAACCAAGACAACAAATAATTAGCAGGTTTTGGCTGGCTGAATGCCTCCTGTGAGGAAAACAGCAATTCATCCCCTGCAACAGACAAAGGGAAAGACCAAAGGAGCTCTAACACATCTTGTATTAAACCATTATATTCCTTCCCTACAGTGTAATTGCTTGTTTAAGCACATTAACAGAACTAAGAGTTTCTGTGCAGTAAACAGAGACGGTGCCCCCACGCCTCCTCCCTTTTCACTTAGCTTTAAAATCAACTGAAATAATGCAAAAGTAATTGGAGTGATAAGCCAGAGCTATGTTTTATTTCTTTTTCAAATGAAACAGTTTCAGCTTTAACTGGTGACAAAAACTGAATTGGATTTTTCAATTTCTTAGATTGTCATCAATTGCTTTTTCACTTTGGACCCTTTGCGATCTTCCTTCATTTTGCCTGGCCATGATTGAAAACTAACTGGAACACAAAATGGAAATGTTCCTCCACTTCATGAGGCACACTTGCCAGTGTTAGCTGCAAGTCTCCATTCCCTCTCTGCCTGTCATCCCCTCATATTGAAAGTGGGGACAAAAATGCTTTCACATTTCCATCTCAGGCAGGAACACAGCCCTTCTTCTATGTGGTTGCAAATCCCTCATCCCACTGCACAGCAAAGATGGAGAAATTCCCAAATCCTGGAGGCTTGTGGAACCAACAGAGGATTTGTGAGCTAAGTCAATCTTTTATGAACCCATGTGAGAAACACCAGTAGAAAACCCCATCACTGACTAAATACCACAGGATCTTGTATCTTCTTCCATTCTGAAATCCCAAACCCAATGAGACCACACAGGGACATTGTGGGATTGAGTTAGGGGGATGTGTCTCTCTAAAACTGAATAATCCTGAAATTCTGCCTGCACAGCCCAGCTCACATTCACAGAAAAAAAAGTGAGTTTGAAACAGCTGGGCCCCTCCAAAGCTAATGAACTTAAGAGCAGGGAGCACCTCTGTCCACAGAACGAGGACAGGCAGCCACCCCACGCTCCACACCAGCTGCACTGCCAGCCCTCTCCACCTCACACCAATGTCTCAGAGAGGTCGGCAGCTCAGACTTGCTAATTCCTGTTTCTCAGCAGCCATCACACCTACAGCATCACGAGCTTTTAAGTTCTGGCACGTCAGCCACTTGGGGACCGTTCACAAGCCACATGTGGCTCTAGAGAGGAGCCACCTTCCCTACACAGGAAGGCTAAGATTAGCTCCCCGCACCCAAAATGCCTGCCTCTCAGATTAAATGGCGTGCTTTGAGACGTGCCAGTGAAAAAAAGAGGTCAAGTTGCTATTTAAGCTCTCCAACCTCTTCTAGGAACTGTACTGAAAAACTCCACCTTTCCATTGAAGAAGAAGAGGTGTTACATTAGGACTTCATTGAAATTGTGTGCAATCCTGAAGAGCAACAAACAGGAGAAGCAGGGCAGGAGAGTGAGATGGGCAAATTGTTACTGAATACATAAACACTGCCAAGTGTTAATCAAGTGTGTTTCTCCCTGTATCAAGTTCATGGCATAGAGAACAACATAGTGGGAAAGTTTTCACACTACGTACTCTTCATTGTGAAGAGAGGGCAGAAATTTAGTTTCCAGTGAGCAGGGTCTTATTAGAAGACTTTACATCTGACAAATTACCAGTCAGAGAGAACAAAATTACTTTTCCATCCTCCCCATACTTCCATACTTACACATCTCCAAAGGACAGTCATTTTCAAAATGTTTCCAGTGTTAATATATGTGATTCTTTTAAATAAGAAAATACATATGTATTAGTCACATAAAAGTCTTCAAAACTGTACATAAAATCTGCAAAATCTACAGCAACCCATGCTTATTAGCACATCTGTGCCAGTTTAAGTGGATGCCATTGATTTAGCTCATCACATAAACATGTTTACCATCAGCTATGCCTCTTCCCTACTTCCAGTGTAAAACTCAATGACAGATACACGATGCAGAGCTTTAAAGAGGACAAAACAAGCACTGATGACTTGTCATCAGTGATTTCATGCAGAAGCTTCCAGTCCTAAGCCCCTATTTGCATAAATTCAAACTCATGAATAAAGGAGTTCTAAGAGTAACTCCCTCAACAGTTTTTCTACCACTGCCACCTCTCAGCAGCAAAATAGACCTGTCTTACCATGGTCCCGAGGAAAATGTGCTCATTAACTCATGCATCTGAAGAGGCAAGCACAGCCTATCCTAAAGTTGGTTTAAATACATTATTTCTCCCCTTGAAAGTTCTGCTGAAAGTGCGAAGGAATGTAGTACACTGAACAAATGGAGGAGTTTAACATTTTTCATTTAACTTTTCTTCCCCTCTGAAAAGATCATCCTGTGGCATTTTCAGATCAATTTTTGAGATGTCAATAAGGGGAGACAGCTGACATCCAGGCTTAATCCCATCAGTGCCACTGTCGTACAAACGGTGGAACCTACAAGAGAAGACAAGAGGCAACACCAGGCACTACAAATGAAAGCATTAACCTGCCATAGCAGGGATACAGCAAGGTAACTAAATACACAGCACACACAGCAGCTTTTTTTGGCTGCTAATCCTGAGATGGTGTCAGTTTTTGATAGCTCATGCTATGAAACACATCAGTGTGTCCAAAGTCTTCCTGGCTGGCCTCACGCTGTGTTGCTGCAGTTAGATTAGATAAGAGTCGGAAATGCCCCACTTTGACCAGTTTTCTTCCCACTCTGTTACCCTTTCTCTTACCCAACTTGGCCTTTTACTGCAGACCTCACTGGATCAAAAGTACTTGTCTACAGAAATAAGTGACTTGCTACTGTTAAAATTGTATTCTTGCTAGATTACAAATACACAATCAAGTACTTTCAGAGTATACTCTTACAACCTTATTAAAGACTAAATACTTCAGAAAAATGTTTTATATTTTACCAGTATACCTTGAGGTCAGTAAATTGCATTCAAAACACTGGATGAAGACCTCAGATACCAGGAACAACTTCACTACAAGCTCTGAAACACGTCATCTACAATATTCTGTACCACCTGTGAAGCTGCCAATCATGGAGCGTCTCTGATGGTTGGTTATACTGCATACAAAAGTGGTTCAGAAGTTACAGCACAACACTACAAACTGACCCTTCTCGGGTTTATTCCCAGCTTTATTTGTGATTTGCAATGAACAAGTACGACTACAGCAACTCTAAACTACTCCACCCAAGATGTCAATACAAAGACCAAGCAAGGCATTCAAAATTGAAGCAAAACCTGAGTTTAGCTGTCTGGGCTATTGTGTAAGTCTCAGTCAGGCAATGCAAGTTAAGTCAAACACATTGAAACATGCACCTGCTGCAGCAGAACAGGGATATTTATCAGTGGCCACCTTACAGCACTGTGGTAGCCAATTCGCAAATTAGCAAATCTTAAGAATGATGTGTAAAATAGCAAGCAGTATCCTACATTTCACATTAAGGCAGATAGGATGCAAATTTGTTCACCTTTTAAACCTCTGTTTGTGTTGCCCACTGCTCTGTCTCTGTTTTGATTGCAAACTGGACTGTTTTTATTGCTTCATCATCTCTAAGCTTCCTCTTGCTGATCAGAGCCCTCTTGTCACTCCTGTATTCCCCTGATTCTCAAACACTGCTTATGCCCTGTTACTTTAAACTTCCTGTGTTCTGTTGTCACTTTTCCTTCCTCTCTTCTCCTAGGAGATCTGCCATATTTCCATTTCTGTGCCCTATCACCTCTATCTGAAAGTCCAATCTTGCAAACACAGATTTGTGCTCGGAGACTCAAGATGACAAGCTAGCTAGTTCAAATCTGTGACATTTAGTCTCTTGTTCAACAAAATAACCAAGTCATATTTCTTTTTCACTTTGGTGTTGACTTTGCTATCATTACTGCATTTGGCAACTAAAATAAAATGCTCCCTTTTTTAGTAAATTTGCTTAAAAAAAATTAAAATAAAGTAGTGCCATGAAAGCATTCAGAAGACCACATTTTGGTAATATTAATTCAGTATTATTAAACATGTTTATTTCCACAGAGGTAAGAATGCCATATATACCATGTTATCAGAAATAGTTTATGCAACTGACTGATGTGCTAACAGCAACTTTATTTGAAAAGGCTGTTTCAGCCTGATTACAGATGCATTTTGAATTTGACAAGTAATTCAGCTGGAAAAACAATCATGCTATACCGACATGCTCTTCTTGCCTTTTCTCCCTTTGGCCTTACAGCTCCATGTCCTACTTGTGAGGATTTGAGAAAGACAAGTACTCAGTTTCCTCTCCATGAAGGGATTTGAACCCCCACATCTCCCAGTCACCAGCCAAAAACTTCTCTCACTTCAAATCTCTGTCCTGAATCAGCAGATAGTGGATTAAGTACAGAATTTCAACACTACCTTGAGGTGGGTTCCTTATAAGATCTGTTATGAGGATTATTCTGGTTTCTGAAAAAATGTTTCTACATGGTGGGGTGGGAAAGGGCAGGGTGTGGAGATGTCATTTGACTTAGGGCATAGGATGGAGAATCCCTATCATGTTATGTGCAAGGAATTACCGTGTGCTCATCCCAGTAAGTACACAAACATCGATCCACGCTCAGGTTTTTCTTTCTCCTATACATGTTTCTGTGGTCATCTCTACCAGAAAAGCAAATGTTCCCTAGCAGATTTATGACACCCCAGTCACACCCTGCAATGGCATCTCCCGAGGCAGACTGATCAGCTCTGCTTCCTGCCTGCGGCATATGAGGTCATCGTTCCCTGCTCTCCAGTCACTCTGGGCACCTCAGACAGGAGCAAGGAGGACAAATCTGCTCTTCTCCACTCAATCTATATTAAGGGGCTTACACTGCAAAGCAAAGGAAGTGCTGAAAGAGGATACAAATAGATTAATATTACAGCTCGTAAGCAATCCTAGGAAATTAAAAACAGTCTGCCTGAACAACACAGAGACTGATGTGCTACAGGCATCCTCCCCAGCTCTCACCATAGTAACCAGGATAGCCAAGCTGTCTGAGTCTTTTAGGTAGGGCATTTATATTTGAAAACGTTTTCCTCCATTTCTGTAACACATAATTTTGCAGTTGGGTGAAAGACTTCAAACAGCTGAAAAATAATAATCAAAACCCAAAGGAAATGTCTTTTTTATATATCTATATAAAGAGAAAAGGGAGAGAAAAAGGTAAGAGTTCTGTAACATGGTTTCTTCACACATTAAAGCTTTCTCACTATAGAGACATCTCAATAAATAAGATATCCACTACTCTGAACATTATACATCTTGCATTCCATCACATACCATAGATATTTCTGTATTTGTGTGCAATGAGATAATTTATTTTGGTAGATATTAATTCTAGCGAAAACACTTGTCTATATTTAGGTATTATACTGAAATAGTGTTTCCCCAAAGTTCTTGTACTTGAAATGTCCATAAATAATCAACAGCTAGTAGCCAAAATAAACAAACAGATAAATTACAATGAATACACAAGTTTCCAAATTTTTGAAAATTATTTTTTTCCGAGCTATATGGTAGGTTTTCAATATAGAGCAAGTCGAGCAGATAAGAACAGTAACTGCTCTGTTTATGCTCTGTGTTGAACATACTCCTTTAAGCTCACTCTGGAAGGTCAGGCTTCAATCACACCCTCCAGCTTGCATCTTTCCGGCAGCTCACACGGATTATTTTGCTGATACCACCATGTCAAAGGGAACAGGCTTCCATCTGTACTTTCCCCTAATATACTCTGAATGCCTAAAAAAAAACCTCCTCTATTTTTCATTTGCAGTTCTCTGGCTGTACTAAAGTTAGCAAATGTGAGGACACACACTAGTAGCTGTGCAACGATCCCGTGCTGCAAAGCACAGAAAAGATCATTCAGGATCATCCTCCTGGTGTCGCGTCAGAGGAGAGAAACAAACCCCAGGGACCCATTCCTGGCTGTTCCAGGAGATGAGAACATTTGCATGTTAGAAATCCCATGCTGAGGGCTGAGAGCAATGCCAAGTCCCTCCGGCCACCTCTTGCCTCCAGCACTGTGGCCCCACACAGGTTTGCAATCACAAGGCAGCACATTTGCATAAGGGATTACTAAAGTCCGGCTAACACACTTCACAGATAGAAGGGGGTTTTTTTATACACCTGGGGTCTGATTCCTACATTTCAACTGAAATGGAATGTACTTTTCTTCCTTCTCCATGAGTATGCAGACCTCATTTTTCACAACGTAATTCATCACAAAAAAGGCTGCCAGCACTGCCATTTTGTGCAGCCACACAAGATTTTGCTGAGATAGCCATTAGTGCTAATGCTTATCCTGGCAATGGATCATGCTACTGAATAGATTTGCTTGCTGTAATTATTTGAATTACTTAAAATTAGTGAAGTGCCAATCATTTGTTCAGCAGGGAGATGCATTCATTTTCTAGCAAAAATCAACACAAAGTTGTCATAGTCAACCAAAATTGATTCCTGTCTTTAAATTCCTCTAAGGGTTACAAAATGTTTTAAATTAAAAGCCACTTGGGCCTTAGTTAACTATAATCATTTAAGAAAAGTTATGAAGAACTCTTATGAGACAGAATGAATATGCAGCAATTCTAAACACAGATGTGCAAGCATATAACTCACATAATTCCCCAAATCTACTATAATTCACTTAGCACTACTTAGATATTCAAACCACTGGCATATACTAAAAATATAACACCTGGAAAGAGCAACTAAGTCATAAACTTTGGTTACCACTTGTGACTACAGCCTGCATTGCCTCAGAGGCACATCCCCGTCCCTGGGAGGCAACGGAAGTGCTGGAGATAAGTCAAAAATGTAAATCCTCACCGGATGAGCTACCAGCTGAGCTTAAACTCACTGTTGTTGTACACCCTCATATCATGTTTACAAGTCATAAGAGGTCCTGGCTCTGCAAGCAAGCTACAATTTTCTGGGTGGTTTTAGAACCAAAAAACTGCAAGGCAAAACCCACAGGTTTCTCAGCATACTGTGAGTTCCTCTATCCATTGCTGAATTCTCACTTTCAACTTTAATGGGCAGTTCAGATAAGAAGGTAAATAAATACTACAGAAAAATAGTTGTAAAGAGTTTTACCAACCCTATTAATTTCTAGAGAACACAACTATAAAAAGGAAAGTATAATTACACTGATTGGTGAAAAACCCACACACACACACATTTTCAGGTATTTATACTTTATGAGCAACTACAGCTTGCCTTGAAATGCTGTACCGCAGGACCTTGCCCCTGCTTTTATGACTACTTGTTCCCTGATAGCCCCACAATCAGGGCAGCAAACACCAGTACTGAGGTGCCAACCCTTGCATGCCTTGTAGGTTTGGTAACTGCTTATACCCATTCAGAAGGAGTACAAAGGAAATGAATGGCAAATTTGGGTTTGGAAGCAGCATGTATCCACTTTTCACCGCAATAAATATAGATAACAAGAGTCAATGATATGCCAAGTTTAGATGATAACCCACTTTCAAAGCAGATGCCCCAAATCTCCTCTTTTTCCCGTCCCTTCTGTTCCCTCCCCAAATCACTGACAACATTCTTCTCAACTTTGATTTTTTGCAAGGACAGACTTGTAACAGCTTCTGTCCAATTCAGGTGACACGTGAAGGTCTCACAAAACCTCAAAACCCAAAAAATTGCAAAAGCCTCAAACACTAACACTGAAGCTGGAAAACACAAAATGCTACATCTTAGGTTACACATCAGATATATTGCAAAAAACATAACTTCTTTGCCTCAGTGACACAAATATAAAGCTATTGTACACAACAATAATTTAAACTCATCCTGTAAACTGTGGATATTACAATCATTTTCCTGCTGTAACGGTAATCACATTTCTGCAATGGAAGTATGGCAGCTGCCTGAGGTTTGAATTTGATAATGATTTTGTACAGGAAACAAGGAAGTCAGACACAGATAAAGACTCAGCTCTTTCACACTTTCCACACAATCCATTGATTTCCATGAACAATATTCTTCTGAACAAAGACTGAAGCAAAGTTTGAAATCCAGGTGCCTACTTCAGCCCATCCTTGTTGTTCTGAGGTTTTGTGTGGGAGTCTTGTTTGATTTTGAATTTTTTTTTTTCTAGGAAGCAAGACAAGGACAGGCCACCCATGCCTCCTGCTGAATCACAGAATAATGGCTTAGTATTGCTTTTATTCTTGATGGTGTAATATGCTAGATGTGATCCTGGTTAGGGATAGTCTCATTTTTCCTTGAATTATTTGATAAAGGACTAAGAATGATGTGTTTATTTGCACCATACTATAATTATATGGAAACCTGACCTTAGAAGAAATGTATAACAATGTTGAGTGAATAAGATGACATTTATTTTTTGGACCACTTTAATTTCTGCATTAGTGACTAAATCCAAGCCGTGTACAATATGAATCAAGAAATGATTAATTCTGCCATGAATTAATATGCATTAACTTAATGAAAAAAATCTAAAGGTTATTTAAAAATCCCACCAGGGTGTTCATGTTCCAAGGATAAAATTAATCAGACTACAAAAAATTTCAAGACAGTCTCAATCCTATAACACGATTGTTTTCATCTCTTCATGGTTTCAGTTTAGACACGAGGGTTGAGTGCCTGCTAACAATTCACGCAACTCTTCTGCACATTGGCTGCAAGGAAATAGGAATTCTGATCAGGAAGAAGTAGTCGGGGTTTCTCTATTTGATCCCCTCAAGGTCTGACCCGGATCTGAAGCACAGCATGGTTTGTTTGGCTCCTTGTGCGTGGAGTGACACCGTGTTCAACCAGCACACGAAGCACCTTTGTCTCCACGAGGCCCGAGCTGCCCTGCACAGTCAATCCTGCTCCACCACCAGCACATTGCCACCACCTCATCCCCAAAAGCAATGGAAACACTCCTCAAATATCCCAACCTATCACAACTTTTATAGCTTAACAGCCAAAACTAACCCAGCACAAGGCAGCATCACTTTAAATACTGACGCTGGGGTAAAGAACACAGGGCAAGCAACTTGCACTCTGCTGAACACTCACAGCCCTCGTCTATCTCAGGATAAATCACGTATCCTCATTTGCAGTTGTCACTAAGGCAGCTTCAGGAAGTTATTTACTTAGGAAACATGCAAAAATAAAGCAAAAAGCCTCACCTTGGCACAGTCCTAAATGAAGTGGCCATTTACATCCTTAATCCCTAATTAGCCAGCAAAATCCATGGATTTCTCATTTTTCTTTCTTTGCAGTTTTGTTTCTTTACACATTCAGTATCATGATTATAAAGTGGGAACAGTTCAGATATGCAATACTTGGGGTAGATTTTTTAAAATACACTTTGTATGCTAAATATCCAGGTCTTTAAGATACTACTACTTTCTGCTGAAACACACACCCCAATAATGAGATGAACAGCAAAACACTTACAAAACCACATGAAATGGTGGTGGAATACTTAAAAAAAAAAAATTGCTAAAATTCCTGAAAAGACAAATCAAGCCAACACTATGACTAATTATTTCAGCCTCTATACTGTGCATGACCAGCTCTTAACTGCAACAGACCTCAATTCAGTTCGTGAGAGATGATGACTGCTACAACCGAGTCAGGGGGAGATACTCCAGGGATGGAAGCTGATGTGAGAAGAGGATTTGTCAGAACATTCCATCATTCTCTTCCCAACCAACCGAGCACAGATATTGCTTAGCTCCAGATGGACACATCACACATTTTCAGAAATAAAGACATAAAGTGAAAATATGTTCCAAATAACAACTTTCTCTCCCCGCTACCCCCCTGCTCTAATTATAAACCCGTTCCTAGTTTAGTGGGCTCTATCTCGGCATGCACTCTGCAGTATGCCTATCATCATCAATGGCAAAGGATTGCATAATGGCATTGTTAATAGTCATTCACAGAAGTGTGCTGTAATGCATTTAAAAAAACCTCACAGGCTAAGTCGGGCTAAACAAGTAGCCTGATTTTAAAACTGCTGAACAGACAAGCAACTCCCACTCTTCAGTGAAGTTGCTGAGTGCTCAACACTTGAGAACTGGAGCGCTCTGTAATCTCTGCTCCTACTTTGCCTTCTGAAAATGCTGGCTTTAGACAAAAATCTAGTCAATATTAAACCTTGCCACAGGAGTAAAACAAACAGTTCTTGTTGAGTCTGGACTACTGTAGTTTTGTGCTTATTATGGATCTTTGACTGGAAATGCGCTGGCAGGTGTAAGGGGCAAAGATTTGGGTCCTCACTTTCAACAGTACTGTACTAAAGACCTGGATTCTGCCCATGTTCTCCTACATTGCATTAAGGTAACCTTCAGAAAAATTATTGTATAGTCTTGTTTCACCAGACTTCTTGACTGTCATCCCTTTGGAGTTGCAAATCTTAAACAGTAGTTAATACTCTTTTTTGACATTTTGCACTACAATCCAGCCCTGCCTAGATTAACATTTTGTTTCCTATTTTAGAACAAGTCCTGTCCCTCACAGCTGTGGAATAGCTTCAAGCAGAAGTAACAAACATCAGAAGACAAAACAGTAACTGCATTTGACAAAGCCCTCAAACTCTATTTTACAATCTCACAGGCAAAGTGTTATTGTGTATTTATTGTGTGGATTTTGAGTTGCAATTAAAGAGATGATATTCCATATAACAAGAAAATGCATAACTTCAAGTACTGTGGGAGTTGTTTTCCTCTCATATTTTCAGCACTCCTCGTTAGATTGACTGTGCAAACACCCCAAAACATTTTTTGTGCCTATATAAATCCCTTTTCTTATTTCCAAACTTACCAGAACTTCTGAAAAATAAACAAACAGCAAAGATGACACGTATCTCCTGAGTTCCTGTTTCAGAAAGGACTATGAACGCCTGTTTTATGAACTTTTGCTCATAAAAATCAGCACCATTATCAAGATTGAAAAAAAAGCATACCAACCCTAAATAAAGCTCAAATGACTATAAAGAAGTGATGCTGACATTCGTAACTCAACGTACTCCTGAAATTCGCTGTCCTTTCATGTTGCCCTACAGAGGCTTGAACAAGATGAGAAAAGGATGTTATTTCAGGACCACTAAGATTGGAATCAATTGTAACCTTGTCATTTTGATTTCTCAGTGTTCTCACAGTAAATTCAAAAGGTGAGAAAAAGACTAGAATGCAAGACATAAATTTATTCCTAAACTTGCTGTAATTTTATATTTTTTATATATAAATTTATATAAATTTATATTTTTTATATATACTTTAAACCTCTGACAAAACCATAATGTAGCAAACTGATCTAGCAGTATCTGAAATCTATTGGTATCCAAGACATGACTGAGGAAAAAATATCTGTAAGAGATATGCTGACCATTCTGCAAGCAGATTTCCCCTTCTATTTTGGAGTGTACTACAAAACAAATGATAGAATTTAAAGTACGTGCAAGGCCCAAAAGAAGAGAAAGCAATAACAAAAGCAGTGGGGTGAGCACTACGAGAACAGATGGCTCTTGTCCATCTGCCCCATCCCACTACCAAATTGTTCTTGGTAACTTTTATTAAAGATGAAGACCTTAAAAGGCCCAAGGACCAGGGGGGCTCACTACAGCCCATTCCTCCCATTGCAGAGTGCCTTTAGCAGCAGCTGGAGCCACAGCCAGCAGCCTCACAGGTCAGGGAAGCACCGTTCTTCCTGCACTGCATGACCTGCCAAAAACACAGAGCAGCAGATCTCCTCTTTTTAAAGGCAGCCAGCTTGCCTGCCTCATACTCAAACCTTTCTAGATTGCTAGCCTCCTTTTTCTTACTGCTACTTGCATTTGCTGGTACGCACTGGAAGCAACCTTCCAGTATCAATTAGATAGGTCCCTTTCATTAAACATCATTTGCAGAAAGTGAGCTACGCTTAGCCCTAGTTTACAATCAGGTGTAAACATCATGCTTTGCAACCTGATGATAAAACCACTGACTCCAGAAGCTAGGCAGAATCTGTGCTGCCTTCTTCTCACCCAGTTTCCACCACAGGGAGCAGTTTGATGCTGCAGCCCACGGGAGCTCTCTTCCTGTCAAGGTCATTGCAAAGGGCTGCTGACTGCCCCTCCAAACTGGCCCTGCCTGCTTTGCATTTAATTTGACATTGGGGTCAAATGACACAAGGGAGCTTCCTTACAAATACATATGTATGTGTGCAGAAGTGAAAAACAAAGTGATGGGCCACATCTTAATTTTGTTTTCCAGATCCTATCGCAGCCAACACCTAAAAGCAGAATTGTGAGCGAATTGTGAGTGAATATCCAAGTCAAAGGCTGGCTGTACAGTTCACAGTGAAATATTTCATTGAAAGGACATCTTTTGATTTAACACAACCACAGATTTCCATGACTGAAAAGCCTGAGACATGACAAGGAATAGGAAAGACACCATTCTCTGCTAAATACATGTGTGTGTGTGTAATACCAAGGGAAGGAGAAGGCATGGAGAAAGACAGGAAATCCCTGTATTAGTAAATCAAGTCATGGTTATAACAAAGATGCCTAGAAAGGGTAAGTAGAATATTTGCTCTTGGGGACACTTACTTTCCATCCAAGTAAACAGGGAAAACCAGAACAGAAGTGTGCAGCTGAACTCATTAAATGGCAGACATCGCATCAAGAATAAGGACAGAGGTTTGGTGAGTGACAGACAAAACTAAGGTGGAAGCAAATAACTTTTCAGTTTCGTTGCATTTGGGTTGTTTTGGTTTCTTTTTTAAAGGCAACGCTAGGGGGCAATGCAGAAAGAACCTGCATCCTGCATAATGCCCAGCTGGGAATGCTCCATAGTTTTCATGAAACACCCGTGGGCTCCTACTCCTAGGGCTTGGGAACTCCCCAAAGAAAATTCACGTCTCTCCCCTGAAAGATAAATTTTTAGTGTTTCCAGATAGTTCACGTGATTTTTATTTTTCTACAATACTAAGTTGCCAAGTAATGCAGCAATGTTACCAGGCTCAGCACAGATCTGGTCACACCAGCACTTCCGTGGCTGCTCAAACTGGCACATTTGAGAGCTGGATAAAAACAAAGCTAGCAGTTCTTGAGTTTGACTATACTCCTAAATTCAATAAAAGAAGTTATTCTCCTGTTTAAGAGTTATCTGAAAAGTCAGCCTTGGATTTTCTCTTCGATTTCTGTTTAATAGCATCATAAATTAGAATGTTTCAGGCCATTATTTCACTTTCAAAAGTTCAGCTTTCAGACAAATCACCTACAGCCCTTACTGCAAATACAATACTTCATTATTCTGTACAGTTTCATCAATAGCTGTGGATGAACAGACATCCTCTTTGGTTTTATTTTAATTGCCAGTAGTTGATCTTCAAATACTTTCATTTATTGAGTTACTAAGTTGCTAAATTTAGTACATTAGTCAATATGAGGCTCCATAACAATATTTTTACATCTTCTTAAAACTTCTCATAATTTTCACATTTTTAGAGTATTTATCTCATACTGTATATTAAAAAAAAAAAAAAAGGTGGCTGCTGAAATCTGTATTAAGAGAAAGACTGAAACCCCTATAAACCATATTGAACATGAATTTGGTATAGCTGCTTGGAAACTTTTTCTCTCAAATAGTTTGCTAGTAGGTGATTACAATATCACCACAGTAATATCACCACCCTTGAACTACCTTTTCTTTTCATGCTAAAGTATCAGTAAAATAAGCAGGCTTGAATAACCTATATAAACTGTATTTTGTATTTCAGATTCCTGTCTTCCTTGATATACACATTAGCTGTCTGGCTTTTGTTACTTAAAACTGTCATTACACTTATGCTCACAATACTTCTTTCTCCAAAAAAAAGGTCAATAATATTATTTTATGCTCCATGGCTGCATGCAAAAATAATATACAACTTCATTTTCAGCTGGGACTGAATGATGAATGACAGGATGACTCTGCTGACTATAAAAGCAAAGCTACTTACTCATTTCACCTGCCTAAGAAACACTTTTTCCTATTTTTACCTTCCCAAACTATTTCAGCTGATGTTCCTAATGACAGAAGATTGTTTCTTACCAAACGACAAGGAATGCCAGGACAGTTGTATGTAACTGGTGTGGAAGGGGCTCTAACAAGAAGAGACAGAGTGCAGCATAGGTAGCAATGAAAGGAAAGAGGTTAATTGCTTCCATAGTCACTCACACTCAGTTCCTTTATTCTTTTGAAGGAGCTGTACAAGATTTATGTAAATGAACACATATGAAGAGCAAGAAATGTTCTAAACTAATCTTGTTTGAAACTGAATTTAGACAAGAAAATTGATGTGAGAAGCCACTCTGTACCAAACAGGCTTAAATTTGTGATGCCTGGATGACTGAAATAGCTAAATCTCACCACAATTTAGGGTGGACTGATAGCCCCATATTTAGGACTTTCTACAATAAAAGGACTATTAAATAAAACCTCTCTCTGGGATGTGTCCTTCAGAGTCAATAGAATGTGAGTGGAACCAGCTGCCAGAATTACACGGACCATCTTTGATAATAAATTTTCAGCTGGAAAACCATTCCAAGTGACACCGCTCTGTTTGCTGAGGCTTTCCCCAGTGATAACTCCACACTGGCATTCTACTGCAAATATTAATTACTAATTAATACTGATACTGCCTCCCAAGCAAGCACACACAACAGTAATTAAGTAAATGAAATTACAGGTCTGTTTAGGGGAGCAGGGAAAAGGGGAAGAGAGTCCTCTGCATCACTTGCACAGAATTAGCCCCATCTGATGAGAGTACCTGTGCATTCCACAGCTCTCTGCCTGAGGGCTGTGTATTCTGCATTTGCATCCCTCACACCCAGCTGAGATTTTGCCCGAAGAAGGCCACCTCCATCAGGATAAATTTCATCCCCACCACACAGAGCAGCTCCTGTTTTGGAGTGCTTTAGCAAATATCATTTGTTCTCACAGGCTGCAAGACCAGTACACCCGTACCTCTTAGGAGGCAAACAGCCCAGGCACCACCCCAGCCACAGGCACCCAGCAGGAAAAAGCTGTAAACAAGCGGGAGAGGGTGAGTGCCCAGTCCCTGTTCCTGCCCGAGGAAACGCTACCACGGATGGACCTGCTGCTTCCACCTCCTCCACCACCTCCCTTGTTTCCCAGATTGTCTCCCAGATTCTCCCATTCAGTCCCCTGCTACAAATACCAAGATAATGAAAAACTCCCACAACACTAGAATAATTCAGATTAAAAGGGCCTTATCAACACTGTGAACTCCATATATATTTAAGAGCTTTTCAAAAAGATTCTTACTTTCTAGTTTAGAAACCAACGGATGAAATAAATTATGGGACTTCCACTCTTGGCCTAAGAGGATCTCCTTAAAGACACCATTAGGGGACACCACACAAATACCAGGTAGTACAGCAGAACTGTACTGCTGGTGTGCTTTTTAACTTTCGGTTTTCATATTATTTCATTAAGAAAGAAACTCAAAATTGATAAAATTGTTCACTACCAATTATTCCATAAATGACATGTCCAAAAAAAGAGGAAGAACACAGCTTGCAGTGATCTGTTTGTTTGACATGGAGATAAGCTTACTAGAAGCCACACACACACCAGCAATACATGATGGTTATATAACCATTATTACTCAAAAAAAAGTATTATTCTCATTAAACTGCAGTTTTAAACAAAACCATGAAACAGATTTAATGCTGAATATGGAGCACTACATTTCTTTATATTATTCCCTTTCTCAGTGCAGTGATGTTTTAAAAAAATTCTCCAGACAAATCAATCCTTGTTTACATTCACAAATTGCTAACGCACTATAGAGAATTCTCAGCACTCCTAATCTCTTGTGAGCACAAACCTGAAATAAGTCTCTGATGGTAACACTTTAAGTGTCTTAAATATACTTAGCTATGCATTTAATTCAGGCATAGTAAGACACAGTGTATATTAGATTACAAATAAATGCTAAAGAAAATACCCCATGTGTAGTTTTTCCCCACCTAACCAGTTAATTCCTTGTCTTCAATAATAAAGGAAAATCACCAAGTTTGCCTTGTGCTGTTTTGGGAATGAAAGGATAGAAAAGTTCAGGCCTCTTGTCGTTTATCCAGCAAATACCTTCAACTGACTGACCCAGCACCTGGCAGTCAACACAGTGCAACAACCTGCACCTCCATTAGCAAGACAGAAAATGTCGTGGTTTTGCTAGAC
>WBMZ01003065.1:0-39167 GCA_013400975.1 Atrichornis clamosus
GGGAGATGAGGCTCCAGCGGTCGGTCTCGTTGCACACCTTCACCAGCTTCTGCACGTAGGCCTCCTTCAGGGTCATGGGGGTGATCTTGTCCTTGTTGACACCTTCGGGGAGGAAGTCCAGCAGGCAATCCATGACCACATCTTTGACGAGCTGGAAAACGTCTTCGGTCTTCAGATCCACCCCGAAAATGAGATCCAGGTCCTTGTAGCCCAAGCCACTGTCCTGGTGTAGGATGTGACTGGCTGCTGAGCCGTTCAGCCTGACGTTGTGCACCGTGATTCCTTTCTTCTCCAGGCGACTACGGACAACCTGAGGTACAAAGAGAGTCAGTGAGAGGCGAGAAGGAATTCTCGGAGCAGCCTGGGGACAGCAGGATTCACTCCCAGTGCTTATATGGGTCACTTCAGTGCAAGACAGTGAAATAAAAAGCTAATCCATTGGAAATAGGTCACTTTGGAAAGCATCCCGAGTCCTGCCAGCAGCTGGGGGTGGCTCTCCTTTACTTATTCCCTCGCATTACAGGGATCTGATCAGCTGCTCTGCTCCCAGGGCACTGTCTGCTGTCCCTGCCTTCCCCACACTCACCTGGAGAGGTTTACCTGACCCTGTGTTTTGCGGTGGTCTCTGCCCTCTTCATCCCCTCCTGGTTCCAGCTGCCAAAGCCAAGAACCAGCTGACCCCAAGCTGACCCCAAATAGGAGGTGGCAGCACGGTCTGCAGCAGTCCCTGTGGATTTAATCAGGGTGGCTCACTCCTTTTAGCCATCCCCTTCGGCCTGTCAAGATTCATTAAAGGCAAATCAAGACGCCAGAGCTGCTCAAAAGCCCCAGCCAGGCGTATGCAAGTTCATGTCCCAACTAGTAAGTGTATCCTAACAATTTCCAGTGTGTCAGAGCTTCGTGCTGAGCTTGGCGTGCTATCAAGCACAAGAGGCAGCTTTCATCTGACGGGTGTTACTCCAGTGATTTTAATGCTGCCTGCTCAGTCCTGGCACACCCAGCAGCCCCTCCAAAGCTTTGTTCATTTACAGGGAAGCTGAATCACCTGCCTGATTACTTAACCAGCAGCAGGCTAAAATAACCCCCAAGACCATAAAATAAACTATCTGGACACCAGCTTATAATTTGAGTTTAACTGATCTCAAAGATCCCAGGAAGATTAGGTTTGCACCTTCCAGCAGAAGCTCTTTCCACCTCTCATCCCACTTTCATGTTCCCCTCCAGCAATTTCTCATTTTCCTGGGAGTCCCAACCAACCAGCCTGGAGCAAGGCCATAGCTTGAAAGAGCCAAAGCCTGGGACACAAATGGACAAATGGTGTCACTAAGAGCCAGTCTGACCGGGCCCTTCAGCCCTGCGAGCTGCCCTAGTTTGAGAGGCCCCACAAATGCTGGATTTTGGCCACCCAAAATCTGATTTTTAATCCAAAACTTAATCAGAAGGGCCAAGCCCTCTTCCTGGTTGATGCAGCCCTGAGCAGTTTTGGTCTCAGCAGCTGTAAAACTGCCCCTCCATGGGTTTTGTTTGGAAGGAAGAACACATCAAAGGTCAGGGACTGCAGCACGAAACCCTCACCACATCCCAGACCCCTCAAGTGACCAAGACAAGGGCCACCAACAAGTTCTGCTGCCTTTGCAAAAGCATCTCAGAACAAACCCATCGATGTTTTCACACCCAAGAGGTTGTTAAGCCTCACGAGGCAGCTTCCCTGGTGGTGTTTCCCCTCTCTCCCTGACATGAGCCATCCCTGCTCCAGCTGGAAACGCACCTGGGCTCCTCGCCAAGCCAGTGGTGACAGTCACATGTCAGGCAACAGTTAAGCAGGGAAATATTCACCACTGCAAGCCCCGAGTCCCCACCAGCACATCCAGTCCAGCCAGTGAAAGAAGTTGTTTTCCAAGGCAGATAGTCAGGAAAAGTTAATCTGCTCCTCAAAGACACACAGGGTTACTCCCCCAAACTGAACAAACACCGTGCAGGCGACCCAGGGGAGCTCCTGGTCTGCATTTGTTGCCAACTGGAGTCACTCACCCGGGGCACGGCTCCAGCACGGCTCGTGGAGTTAAAGAGTTTTGTGCTCTCAGGCTTAGAGAGACAAGATATAGGTCACAAAAGTGTTAGATGCAGAGCTGGGCCCAGTGCTCGGAGAGGATCTTGCTCCAGATTAATTTCCTAACCCCAAGGAACATCTGCTTAACCCCCTTCTGGGCACAGCTCAGGACCTGCAGCGTTCCAGTCCCGTAAGCTCCAGGCTCACTCCAGTTCCCCAGGTCTGCCTGTGTGAGATGTATTCAGAAAACAGGGAAAAAACCCAACTGCTCGAGCCAGCTTTGCCCCAAATCATGCCAGAAGTCTCCAACCTGCAGGGAGCAGAGCACTTTGCCGTTCCCTGGGAGCTTCCACCCACCAACCTCCACCCGGAGCTCATCCCCCCGGCTGCAGGCACTGGGTTCAGGGCTGCATTTTTCCCCAGAGGCTTGGATATTTCCAGGGTTAGGCAGCTGCTGACCTCCTTCCCAAAACAGCAGCTCACCTTCCATGTGGTTGGGATAATTGACTCTGACAGCCAGGCAGGAGCAAATCCTGCTGCGTCCTGACCTGCCGCTTCCCACCTCCCACAACAACAACAACAGGATAAATAACTGCCTTTTGGGTTACTTGTTCCAGCTTAGTCAGCCCTAAACACAGGGTCTGCCAGCACAGCCGGGCACAATTACAGCCCTCGGTTATCCCGTGTTTGAAGTTGCTACTGGCAACATCCTTTTGGGCATCTCCGGCACCGCAGCTTCGTGGAACCAGAGAGCAAGAACTGCTGCACAGGGAATATCGGATGCTGCACAGGGCCCTGGTGTTGCCCCCCAGCCAAGGGCAGCATCCTGCCTGCAGCTCTCATCTGTCACTCAGCTCAAAGCTTGAGCAGCCAAAATTCAGCGCTTCTGCCCCCGACAGATGCGGCAGGAACTCGAGGAATTTCAAACCAGCCTTTCAAATGTCACCTTTCCATCTCCCAGGCTTAACTCAAACTATTTCTCAAGCAGCTGAGGCTCCAAAATCCCGGTTATTGTGAAAGCCAGTTGGGTTTTAGCGCCGTGAATAGGCTTTTTAATTAGAAGCCAACATGCCCGATTTTACATTTGATGAGTCATTACTGAGGAATGAAGTCGCCTCCCAAACATGAATATGCATCAGCTCATTCGAGCTACATTGTTAGTTTAATATTAAACACAGTTATTACTTGATGGTTAAACTAACAGGAGTTCGTGAAGGAGCCGAAGTCTCGAGCAGGCTCTGGAGGATACAGCCAGTGGTGCCCAGAAATCAAAGGACACAGACATTTGATCTGGCCTTTGAATTAATAACTCTGCCTCTTCCAACACGAGCCCAACATGTCCACCAGCACGAAGCCATTTCGTGGAAGCAGCTTCAAAAAAAGCCACTTTTGCCTTGGCTGCACACATTTCACTGCTTTTAGGGCAATAAATTAACTCAAAAAGAGGAGGAACAACGTAAGACAGGAAGGAGCTGAGCGGGATCTGTGGCACATGCTGCAGCAGCTCCAAGGATGGGGCATGGATTTTAAAGACATGTGAGCTTTTCAGGAGGGTCTTTCCAGCTTCAGACATTCCTGCTGTGGCTGCTGGCAGTGGCCAGCCCCACCAAGACCCCCAGGATTGGGAAGTGGGGCCAGCTGAGCACACAGCACCCCCAGTATGATGGGGTCCCCCCAGAGCTTTCAACTGCCCCTGGAGCAACCTGGTCTAGTGGAACGTGCCCCTGCCCATGGCAGGGGTTGGAATGAGAGGACCTTCCCGAATTCCCAGCCTGCCAAAAGTCAAGCAGCATTTGGACAACGCTCTGAGTCACACAGTGGAATTTTTGGGGGTATCCTGTGCAGAGCCAATGCTGGACTCCTTGTGGGTCCCCTCCAGCTGTGGGTATTCCACGATCTTTAAGATCCCTTCCAACCTGAACCACTCAATGACTCTGTGCTCCCCAGCCCCCCCGGGACACCCGCACGGGCAGCGCTGCCCTGGGCCCGGCGGGGGGAGGCCGAGGGTGCCCGGCCGGGCTGGCTCGGGGCCCGACGGGCCGGTTATCGCCGCCTCAGCACTTTTATTTTCTCCCTGACCCCCGCTGGAGCGGGGCAGAGTCCAACGGGGCGACGGAGCACGGCCCGGACCCCCCTGCAGCCCCCCAGGCCCCGCCACGACCCCTCCGTGCGCTCCCGCAGCCCGGCGCTCACCTGGACGATGGTGCGGGGCCGCACCGACAGCGTGGGGAAGTTGCCGCGGCCGTGGATGGGCACGGCCTCCCCCAGGATCTGGTCCAGCCGCTGCACCTGCTCCCACGTCAGGACGCTGAAGCGGCTCCCGCGCTGCTCCGCGCCGCCCGGAGCGGCCCCCGCCGCCGCCGCCGCCACCAGCATCGCTCCCCCCGCCGAACGCCGCCGGAAAAGGAGCTGCTCACCCGGAAACAGCCCGGAAACCAGCCGGAAGTGCCGGGAGGCGAGGGGAAGAGGGAGGAAAACTTACAAATAGAGGAAAAGGCAAAAAAAACCCCCAAGTGGCGCTGGCGAGGGGGGGCTGCGCGGGGTGCGGCGGGAGGTGCGGTCGGTGCCCGCAGGGACTCGCACAGAACCGGCCCCGGCCACCCCCCGCCCGCCACCGGCTCCGCCGAGCGCTGCGCCCGCCCGCCCCCCGCCACAACCTATATAGACCTGGGCCGCGCCCCATTGGCCCGGACCCCCGCCAGTCCCGGCCCGAGCGCGGGCCCAGGGGGAGGAGCGGGACGGGACCGGGCGCCAATGGGAACGGCGGAGAGGGGAAAGGGGCGGGGAGAGGGACGGGGCGGGGCAAGGCCGGGCAGCTCCGCCCTCGCGGCGCGCGGGAATCCCGGCGGTGATTGGTCGGGACGGGCGCGCGCCGAGGGGACAGCGCGGAGGGGACATCCCCGTGCTGCCCCGGGATGTCCCAGTGTCGCCCTTTGATACCCCACTGATGCCCTTTGATGCCCTTTGATACCCCACTGATGCCCCAATGCTGTCCTTTGATGCTGCATTGGTGCCCTTTGATGCCCCATTGATGCCCGCTGCCGTTCAATGCTGTTCACTAATGCCTAGTGATGCCCTGCTCCCTGATGACCTATTGCTACAGATTGATGTCCCATGATCCGATATCCCACTGATGCCCCGATGCCCCATTGTGGGCCCATGTTGTGGTGTCCCTCTGATGCCCCATTGATGGCCATGGAGGCCCCATAACCTGTTGCTCTATTGATGCCCAACAGCCTGGTACCCCACTGATTCTCTGTGATCTGATGCCCAACTGATGCCCCACTAATACTCTGTGCCCTGGTGTCCCATTGATGCCCTGTGATCTGATGCCCCCTCGGTGCCCAGTCCCAGTCTGGCACCCCATTGAGTCTCCATGGACTGATGCCCTATTGCCTGCCACTCCACATCCCAATGCCCCCCAGCTTGACACCTCCATCTCCCCCGGGGCCCTGTCCCTTGTCAACAGTGTCCCAAGGGATCCCCTGTGCCAACTCTGGCACCCAAGAGACACAGGGTCACACCCTGGGGTGATGGAGCTCTGGGAGTTCTATGCCAGCCCCTAAATCCCAATGCATGGCCTCACTCTCAGCCAAGCCACCGCCTCCTCCTGGGGCCAGACATGTCCCCGGCCGCTGGCTGCCCATTTCCTTTCATCCCAGCAATTCCCATCCCTTTAAAGAGCTCTTTTCTCCGCAGCGTTTCACCCTGCAGACATTTCCAGCAGGCACCTCCCCGCTGAGCCGGTGCCCAGAGCCCCACGGTCCTGGGATGGACGGGCACAGCTCCAGCCCCACATCTGCAGTGGCTGCTCCCATTTCCCTGATTCCTGCTTGGAGCTGGGATCCATTCTCAGAAACCACAAGCTCTACTGGGAGATGAGCCAGGGCTGATTTATTTTTACACCCTCACAGGGTTTTATTGCAAGAACTCCCCTGAAAACCCCCGAACTTCCACCCTTGGGGCTTTTCACCCCAGGGAAGCCATTGCAGAGCTCTTTCAAGTTGCCAAGTCTGTCTCCGAAGCCAAGGCCTCTCCCATATCCCAGGGGTTTGCTGGTGGAAGCTGGAGTTGGCTGCAGAAAGGAAACTGAGTGATGGTGGATTTGGGAGGGAAATGGGATGTTTAGGAGCATCGACAGCTGAGCTTGGAGGGGAGAGGAGGGAAGTGGTGTCCTGAGCCCTGATTCCCTCCTAAATCCTCGCCATCCTCTGATGCACCAATGGGGTCTGGAGCCCCCTCTGCTGGGGTCCCCACGTGGGGATTCTCCTTGTGCCGTGGTGTTTTTCTCCCTGGCTTCTGTCCGTGTCATCGTGTGACCCCGACACGAATCTCCATCAGGATTAAAAGCTGCTCCTGGTTACTCCTCACGAGGCTCTGAACTTGGGCACAGAAGGGGAGCCCTGTTGGGAAGTGATTTTCCAAGGAACTTGATTATAAAATCAGGCAGCTGCCTCTCCTTGCAAAACCCTTTTGATGTTGCCGGCAAAAAAGCTGGATCAGGAAGGGTTTCCCAAGTCTCTGAGAGGAGCCAAATGGCCTAAGGGATCAGGATCCATCCAGCTGGGGGGATTCAGCAGGAGAAGGGGCTGATGGGGGGCTGAACACCCCACAGGCAGGGAATCTGGGGGACCCTCCAGCCACGACAGCCCTGCGTGCTGGGGCAGGATCCAGACACCGAGATGGGACGGACAAGGCGCTGCAGGTCCTTGTGGGATGAGCTGGGAGATCCACTCTGGTGCTTCCCGGGCCGAGGGGGACAGAGGCGCTGGTGGTTTCGGAGGAAACATTGGCGCACTGGGAAGAGCTGACGCGCCCTGGCCGGACGGGCTGAGCCGCTCGTTCACATCCATCACCAAACGATTATCCCGAAGAGCCGCCGGCAGAGAACCCGGGGCTGGGAATGGCACCCAGGCCATTTCCTTCCAGCTCAGCAAAGGCCAGCCCAGGCTTTATTCGTTTGTTTTGTTGGCAATTAAGGAATAATCATCGTCTTGGGGTGAAACGCGGGCGGATCCTGCCTCCTGGGGGTGGCACAAGGGTGGCAAAGCCCCTTTGGAGCTGCGGGGGTGGGACAGGGGCTGGGCAGGGGGACGGCGGCTCACGATGCCATGACCCCACCTGCCCCATGGATCTAGGGTTGGCAGCATCCCGGGGAACACCGTCTTTGTCCCACTGGGAAATCACCCGGGCTGGAGCTGGAACGTGCCCTGGAGGAGCAGGGGCACCCCACTGCCGGGGGCATGGGAAGGGGCAGGGGCCTCCGGGAGGGCAGATGGGGCAGAGGTGGAACCCCCCCACCTGAGCTGAGCCCCCCCAGGCGATGAGGCCTGTGGCGGGCTGGTCAGTGAGGAACTGCGGGGAAAGAGGCTGGAGGAACTGGGGGAGTGGGGCAGTAGGTGAAAGCCCAGCCTGGAGGTGAAGAGACCTCGGGGACTCCGTGACCTGCGTGGGACCGGCTCCGTCCCACTCGGCATTAAGCAGGGCGTGTGCCAACTCCCTGAGAAAGCAGGAGGGACCAAGCCCTTCTCCCGGAGCCACCAACGTCACCCAGCGTCGCCCCGGGGGAGCAGCAATGCTCCTGTCGGGGTGGGGGCGTTCCGGCTGCCCCGCTCCCACGGCAGCGCCCTGGCACCGCTGCCGTGCTCACGTCAGCCGTGTCCCGGGCTGTCCCTGTCCCCGTGCCCACGGCAGCTGTCACCGTGCACGCACTGCCTGTTCCATGCCCCGGCCATCGCTGTGCACGACTGCCCCATGCACACGCAGAGCTGTCCCCCTGCAGACACAAACTGTCCCCAGGCAGATGCCATCTGTCCCCAGGCAGATGCCAGCCATCCCCGTGTGTTTCCCTGCCACCATCTCCATGCAAACACCCACTGTCCCATGGACACCTGCTGCTGTCCCCACACACTCGTCACTGTCCCCACGCCCACGCTGCCATCCCCACGCACATGCCCGTGTCCACGTGCCTGCTGTGGGTTTAGGAGGTGGAGTCCTCTCTGTGGCTGTGTCCAAATCCTCCCTCAGCAAACACAGTTCCTGGACACCTCCCAGTCACTCGAGTTCACTGTCCAGCCCCGCTCGCTCCACTGCATCCCAAAGCTGCCACTGCTGCTCGCTGTCCCCAGACCCTCCCTGCTGGGGCATTGGTGTCCCTGGGGCTGTGCCACCGGCTGCTCTGGGGGCCACAGTTGTCCAAAGAGGCGTTTTCCCTGTGTTGGCCACAGCAAGGTTGGATTTGGCACAGGGGCACCCATGTTCACTGCATGGCATGAGGGGCGTCACTCTCTGCTGTCACTCTCTGATCTCCCCCTGGGGTCCCTGTGTCAGTGTCCAGGACCCCCAGACTGGGCCACATCTCATCCTGGAAGGGATGAGGAGCGATGCTGCTGGAGAGGAGCCACCCAGGAGGCCCTGAGATGAAAGGGAGCGCAGGGTGTCATTACTGCAGGTGACACAGAGCTGGGGAATGACACCTGTCACCTCCCCTGGCTGCTGCAAAATGCTGCCCGGGGAGTGGGGGGACGGGACATGGCAGCACTGGCGTGCAGGGACAGGGACACAACATTGGCGTGAGCCCCAGAGCTGCCCCCTTGACTCTCCCCTGGGGTGCCACTGGCTGGGGATGTCCCTGTCCCCTGGCAGCATGACCTGTGTGTCCCCAGGCTTGGTGGCTTCCCGGTGACATCACGTGCTGTTTCTCTTGGCATGATTGTGCCCGAGGCTTTGTGCTGGACCCCAGAGGGAAACTGAGGCATGGAAAATGTCCGTCTCCTGGCTGGGAGGCTGCTGCTCTTTAATCCTCATGGATGGAGGTTACGGGAAGGGGCCCAAACACCCTGGCACACACGGGCAAGGACAAGGTCATCCCGCTCAGGGTCCCTTTTATCCCTTTATCTGTGGTGCCACCACCACGGTACAAATGTGCTTTGGGAGGAAGAGGGGGAATATGGGGCACTGGGGGGCCACACACAGGGAAAAGGCATCACTGCCAGGACCATGGGGCTCGGGGGGACATGCCAGGGCCCATCCACCCCCCGGCCTCGGCACTGTGTGTGCTTTGGCACTGGCTCAGCAGTGACAGCCCAGCCCTGGAGGGATCATTAGTCCTCCGTCATCAAAAAAGTTACTCACCCTTTAAGACAGAAACAAGAATATCCTGGAAATGCCTCGGTTTGGGGAGCTCTCGCACTAAAGGCATGACTGCAGTCAGGCTGCACGTGACGCTCCCCAGCACGTGGGCAGGTGAGTTACCTGGGCACTGCCCGGGGCTGCCCTCCGTGCCCAGGACAGGTGACCATCACCCGGCCTCGGGGCTGTGTGGGGCACCTCTCGTGCTCCCACCCCCAGAACTGGGGTGGCAAAATCGCCGCTGTCCTCCAGCGAGGACAGAGCCACGGCCTGGCCTTGCCTGTTCCTGCCAAGCCCTCCTGTTCTGGCGTCCCCCTGTTCTGGGGACAAACCATCCCAGACCCCGCATGGGGTGCAAGGGTGGCACCCACCAAGCTGGCACCGCCATGGGCCCCACGGCATCCCCGGCCCCACATCCGTGGCCACCTCATCCTGCCCAGGACCCCTGGGCACGGAGGGAATTGCTGCAGTCTGGTGAGCCTGCCAAGCCCCAGCCCGGGGGCAGGGGGAACCCTGGGGTTCAGGTATTTTGGGCAGGTGAGCAACGCCAGTGCTGACGCTGCTGGATGTCCGGGGGCTGAGTCACGGCCGCCGGCTCAGGGCTTTAATTTGCAGCCATGAAACACATTCCCACCGCAATTTCCCAAAGTGAGGGGCTCCGGCTGCCCCAGGACACTCCCGGCCCTGGGTGGGGGAGTGGGAAGGAGTGCCCCAGGTGCTGCAGGGGCTGGGAAGGTGGATCCTGGGGGATTTTCAGGTTGTGCCCCTCACCCAGGGACTCTTCGAAGCCTCTCCGCGATCGTGGAATCCGGTGGGAATTGGTTCCTTCCCTCCAAACCCCGCTGCAGAGCCAGGACAGGGCAGGTGCTGCCCCGTTCTCCCCGGGGACAACACACCGGGCTCGGTGGGGGCAGAGCTGTGCTGGAAGCGGCACCCCGGCGCTGTGCCAGGGTGATCCATCCCCCTGGAAAATTACCTTCCCCTCCCACAACAGCCCTGCCGGTGCAGCTCTGGGAGGGATGTGGGAGCCCACGCTCTGTTGAGCCTCTGTCTTCGCCAAAGCTGGGAATAGCTTAAAATGTCCCCCTGGGATGGGGCTCCAGTTCTCCCTGGGGCACAGCAGGAAGGTGAGAGGCAAACCTCCGGTGATGCGGACAAAGTCTCACAGCCACCTCGTTCCTCTGGGACAGGCAGGACCATGTGGCAGGGGTAAGAGCCCGAAGAGCTGGAAAAACCCCCACTAAAAATTAACATTAATTTATTAGAATATTTATGATAAAAACCAAGAATCTCTTTACATGTGGATTTGGGTTTGGTTTTTTTTTTTCCTTTTTATACAAGAGAATTTCCATTGCTTTTTTTCCTCCTGGAGACAGAGCAGGGCAGCAGGCAGGCGCAGGCAGCGACGTGGGTGCTCACCCCGGTGACGGAGCCCCGCAGCCGCCGGACCTGGGGGTCCCAGCGGGGCGTGGGGCGGGTGGGGCGTGGGGCGGGTGCCCACCAAGGCAGCGGGGCAGAGCGTGGCAAGGCACAGCACGGGGAGGGGACAGCGGCCGGGGCTCCCCGGGGGGGCGGTGAGCGCCCCGTGGCACCCACGGCGAAGGTGGCACACGGGGGATGAGGTGACAGATGGGGACACCCCCGAGCCCAGGGAGGGATTAAGTCACCAAAACACTCAGTGATCCCTCCCAAGCCTTGGGGAGAGACGTGTCCTGGAAGGACCCCCAGCACCCTCAGCCATCCCCTTCCTGCCAACCTGGATCCAACGTGTCCCCACGCTGGGGGCAGCTGGCCCTTGGCTCTCCCCCAGCTCCTCTTGGCTGCAGGGAGACAAATAATCCCCCCTGGCACACCCCAGACCCCGTCTTTGGTTAAGGAGCAGCCGCTGCCGCGCTGGCACAGGGCAAGGGGCTGGGGCTGGCAGAGGGTCCCCACGGGGACAGGTGACAGCAGTTCCAGGAGGGATGGAGAGGCTGCTCAAAGCGAGGGGGGTCCCAGCTCCCCCCTTGCATGGCTCTAGAATATTTATTTGACAAGACCTGGCATGAAATGTAGGGCCAGGAGGGAGGATCCCGGGCACAGCCGGACCCGTGAGGGGTTGCCAGGGCAAGGGAGCAGCGGCAGGAGCCCGAGGTCCCGCGAGGGTGCGGGGGAGCGTGTGTGTGTGCCAGCCCCGGTGACAGCTCCTGCTGTCCCATCTCTCTGCTCCGGAGCAAGGCGAGGGGCAGGTAAAGCACAAGTGGGGAGAGGGGAAGCTGTGCCATGGGGGAGCCTCGATGGACACCCCCGGTCAGAGCTGGCCGCAGGTCCTGAGTGGGTGGGCACCTCTGGGAGAGCCCCGCGGGGGCTGTGAGGCACCTGCAAATCCCAATCCCGGGCAGTCAATCGTCCGTCACCCCCAGGCCACGGCGCCTGAGGAGCCCCGGGATGCCCCAGGGCTCCTTCCCTGCTCATGGGGGCCAGCCCAGGGCTTGCTGGGCAGAGCTGTCCTGGCAATCCCAGTCCATGCAGGACAGTCTCCCCTTCCTAAACCCGGTGCGTAGTGACAGGAAACCAAAAAGGAGAGCAAAGAAAGAACAAATGAAGAGAGAGAGAAACGATGTGGAGGCGGGCTGCCAGCAGCTACTGCCCCTTGGGGATGAAGGGCTCCCCCTCGTCCGGCTCCGGCCGCGGCCCGGGGTCGCTCAGGCACCTCAGCATGCGCTGGTTGCTGGGGCTGTCACCGGTCCCCGGGGTGAAGACGTCGTCAGTCCCTGGGGAGGAAGGCTCCTTCACCCGCATCACCAGCCCCTCCTCATCCTCCTCGGGCGAGGGCGGGAGGCCACTGCAGCCCTTGGGCTCCTCGTTCATCAGGTCCACGGACTCGGGGGACTGCGGCGAGGCCGGGTCGATGGTGATGATGGGCAGGTTCTCCGAGTCCGCCTTGGGTTCGTAGGCCAGTGGGTCTGGGGGGGCACAGAGGGGTCAGGCAGGGAAGGGGGGTCTCGGACACCCCCAGGTGATGCACTCCAGATGGTTGTTTGGGATGTCTGGGGCTGGGCTGTGTTTCTGACTTCCAATTCTGCTGTGTAATTCCTTTTCCCGATTTCCACGTCCCAGCTGGTGCTGCCGGCAGCCCGGCTCCGTTGGGAAGGGCGAAGCTGCCCTCTGCTGACGAACAGCCGGCTCCGCAGCCCCGCCACACCCCACACCCGACACCCTGTCCCCGGAGCTGGGGGGCACACCGGACAGGAGGGACCCAGGATGGCAAAGCAGGTGTGTGATGGCCAAGCTGGGAACCCAGTGGCAACAGGTCTTGGGGCTGAGCACTCCCGGTTCTCTCCCCTGTGGAGGGCTGGGAGAGGCAGGGACAGAGATGTGGCTGCAAGGATGGACTGAGCCGAGCTCCAGAGAGACGGCCCAGCCTGACTTCCCAGCGGGAATTGTGCTGGGAAGCGAGCTGGGTGCTTCTGCTCGGAACAGCAACTCCCCTGGGGCTTGGCTGGATGGGTGTGGGATGGGGATGGATGAGGCTGGAGAGCCACAGGGAGCTGAGGAGGTGCAAGACAGCACAACCTGAGTGTTCCAGTGGCACCTACCTGAGCCGATGCGAGCCCGGGACATGGTGGGGGAGTCCAGCTTGTGCGCCGGCACTGTCAGGTAATTGTTTATCTGGAATGGGAGCCAGGCATTGTCATCGGCATGGCCAAGGTGTGTGGGGAAGGGGAGGCAGGGAACTGGCCACGGGGACGAGCAGGGAACACCAGCGGGACGCGGGGGACACGAACTCGGATCCTCCCAGCCACGCTCCGGAGACTTGCTCGGAGTCTGGGGCAATCGAGGACCCCCAAGGTTTGGGGTCACCCACTGACATCAAGCCTCAGCCCCCTCCCTGTGCCCTCCCAGGCTGGGAAGCCCCCCTGGCCCCCCATCCTCCCCAGCCCTGGCAGCATCCCAGCTCCAGCATTCCCCCAGCACCTTCTGTTCCAGCTGCCGGGCCTTCTGCCTCCGCAGCAGCATCTGGTTCCAGGCCTCCTCATAGGGGTCGGCCACCAGTGTGTGCCGGTTGTAGGATCGCAGCTGGGAAGAGATTCCAAGAAAAGGACACGGGTTAAAATCCCAGACAGAAAGGGAAAGCAAGGGCACAGCCCCTGTTCCCTGAAGATGGATGAAACAGCCACCAGTGGGCAGAGCAGGTCCAGGCAAGCTGGTGGCTCATCCCTTGTGCACCACCGGATGCCTGATCTTGATCCACCCTGGCCCAGCCAGGGTTTAGAGGCTGGGCTCAGTCACTGACCAAACCGGCCTCCCCCCAGATGATCCCAGCACCCTCCCAGAAGGAGGAGCCTCCCAGGGAGGCAGCACAAGGCACAGCTGGGGTGAAGGGCCCAGCTGAGGGCTTCTGGTGGGCAGAGGCCCCGCCACCCTCTGCACGGCAAAAAGGGGACATGCACAGTGCCGGGGGACACCTCACCCTCTGCCTGGTTTTCTGCAGGTTGGTGCGGAGGATTTTCCGGATCTCCTCTTCCTTGTCCTTGGACAGGGCTGGAAGGATGCGCTCCACGGGGAGGGTCTTGGGGTTGATGTTCCTGCACGGACAGACAGGATTCAGAGCGACACCACGATGGCCACACAGCACCCGAGGGCTGCTTGCCCTGTGGCCACCAGCGGGGAGCACTCAGAGTCCCCTGGGGGCGTGGGACGCTCCGGGCTGGGAACTCACTGGATGGAGACAGTGGAGACGGCGGAGGGGATCTTGCCGATGCCGCCGCTCTCCACCAGCTCGATCGCCTGCTTCATCTCCATCTTGTGGTAGAAGGCGATGAGCTGGGGCTCCTTGGAGCGCTCCCCCGCGATCAGGCACTTCTTCACGTACTTCTTGTTGAAGCGGTTCAGCCTTCCCGGGAAGGCAGGAGAGAAGGAGCAGCCACACGTCAGGCCTGGCCCTGCTCCAGCACCCACTCCCTGCTCCCCACTCCCTGCTCCCCACTCCCTGCTCCCCACTCCCTGCTCCCCATCCCCTGCTCCCCACTCCCTGCTCCCCAACCCTGCTCCCCAGCCCTGCTCAGGACAGCACTGCTGGGTTCAGTGCTGGGTTGAGTTCCCACCAGCATGGGTCAGACAAGGCTTCCCCGAATTCCTCCCGAGCCAGGGAGTCTCCACAACACCCAGTAGCTGCTGGCACCCACCAGGGATGGTCCTGAGCTCCTGCAGGGACCCGCCACTGGCAGCTCCCACCCTGCTGTGGGCCTGCTGTGGGTGGTGTGGCAAAGGGGTGCAGCCCTGCAGCCCCGCTTGTACCCAGCTCAGGGCCGTAATTCCCCACAGGGAGTGTGTGTGTGGAAAAACCTGGCACAGGGCTGAGAAACCTTCTGGGTGGTGACTGAAACCCTTCCCCAGCCACCAAACTGCCCCACTCACTTGTCCTTCCAGTGGTGATGCCCGTAGTGACCACAGATATCCTCTATCCCTGTCAGAAGGTGATCCAAGAACTGGAAGAGATGGCCCAAGGTGTGAGCAGCTTGGAGGGCTGTTCCCACCCTCTCCCCCTGACAGCCAGGCTGACACAGGGTGAGGCACTCAGGGTGTGTAAAACCAGGGCTGTGGGTCCAGGATGGGCTTGGGGAGGGCAGGACGGACCTACACAACCAGGCTGGGCTCTACAGGCACGGGGGAGTCTGGGCCAGAGCGGGCACCGGACGACACAGACAGGGGAGAGCCCTCGCTCTGTCCCCCTTACCTTGGGCACTGCTTTGGGGGCAGGTCCCAGTGACAGTGGTGGAGTGGCAGAAGCAGAGAGAGCAGAGGGCTAAGGCAGCGCCGAGCAGCGCGGGCGTTACCTGCGTGTGGATCTCCTCGTTGATGGAGCGTTTGGTCTCCTGCTTCTTCTTCACAGCCAGCAGATCCACCAAGGGCCGGATGGTCATGCCCTGGGCAAGGGGAGTGGGGTTAGGTCTCTGCCCAAGGCACAGCACAGACAAACCACTGTCGGTGTCACCAGGCAGCCCCAAGAGCTTCTGGGGACGTGGGGCAATGACAGGGTCAGGGACGGAGGCTGGGGATGTGCTCCCCGCTCCCCCCACACACACAGGGCCATGAAGAACCCCCTTTCCCTCTGCAAGCACAGCCCAAGTGCCACCAACCTGCACAAACACTGTGAAGAAGATGACAGTGATGATGGCTGTGAGAAACATGTCCCTCATGCCGAAATGTTTGTAGTCCAGGAGGTACCCGAGGGAGAAGGCGATGGCTCCGCGCAGGCCCCCGTAGGCGATGATGAACTGGTCCTTCGGCGTCAGCTTCACGATGCGGAACTTGTTGATGAACCAGGTGAGGACCAGCACACCTGGGGGAGCAGGGCAGGGTCTCCTGTGAGCACACGGTGAAAGATTCCCCCCAGCCCACAGAGCCCACCCCGCAGCCCCTTGGGGAGCTGTCCTGCTGCTCATCCCAACGTCCCTCACCCGCGTCCACCCCATGGCACAACCACGGCCTCAGCCCCACACCACCAACCCCCAGCACAGGGTATGCCCACGGTGGGGCAGTGCCACCCAGTCATCTCCAGCCTCCCCAGCAAGGAAAACCATCACGGTCCTGAGAGCTGCCCATGACCCAGGTGGCCACTCAAGGCCACAGTGGACGGGGTTTGGAGCAACCTGGGCTAGTGGAAGGTGTCCCTGCCCATGGTGGTTGGAACAAGACGAGTTTTAAGGTCCCTTCCAACCCAAACCATCCCACGATTCTGCGACCACCAAAGGACTTTGCCACCACCCTGACACCTCACCCAGCACTCTGGCGATGAGGCAGAAGAGCAGTGTGCTGATGACGAAGGTCCAGTTCCAGTAGTGGTGCCCAGCCACAGTGGAGACCCCCAGGAAGATGAAGATGAGGGTCTCGCTCACGCTGCTCCACATCTTGAGGAAATACTTGATGGTGGTGTGGGACTTGTGGGAGATGTTGGCTTCCACGTAGGGCCGCATGACCACACCAGAGGCGATGAGCCTGGGGGCCAGGTGGGGCACTCAGGGGCCGTGGGGACATGGGGACAGCCCCAACCCCTTCCCCGCAGCAGCGCTTTGTGCTCTGACACCAAACCCCAGGGCAGGACAGGCCTTGTGAACCACCAGCAAATGCTCAAGGCCTCCAGAGAAGGCAACACGAGGTTTCTCCCTCCCCCGGCAGGGCAGGAGTGAGCACTGGAACCGGGCAGCACAAACCTGTGACATCTGAGTGCTCACCAGGCCCTGCCTGCTGCTGTGTGCCCAGGAGAACGGGGAACAGGCTGCCAGCCCCGGGATCTGTGGGACAACTCCCGCAGTCACCTCCCTCATCTGCCTCCCTGCACATCCCAGCCCCAACACGGCCCTGGGCCTCACTGGGCAGGTACTGACCATGCCAGGCCAGCCAGAAGGCCGTGGTTACACCACAGCAACTCCTCCCAGGGGTCCTGGGCACAGCGGCACCTCCCCCCAGCCCCAACTCACGCCATGATGCCGGAGAGGTGGAAGAGCTCGGCAGACAGATAGGCCATGTAGCTGTAGAGGAACACGAAGAGGGGCTCGATGACCCGGATGTGGGACGTGAAGCGGGACGTGAAGGCAGCGATCACCCCGTAAATGACGCCCACCAGGACCCCGCCCAGAGACACCACGAAGAAGCTGAGGAAGCCGAGGATGATGTCGATGATGGTCACCTGCTCGAAGTTGGCAAACTCCTCAAAGAGGTGGTAGAGGACCTGGGAGGGAGAAGGGAGAGCAAGGGTTCAAACTGTCCCCCTGGCAAGAGACAGCCTCACCTCAGAGGGGATCTGCACAGGGACTGGCCCTGGGAGCCAGGCAGGTCCCAGCAGGGCACACCTGAGCTGTGCCACTGCTCGGTGACCCCGAGCTGGGTCCTGTGCTTGACCAAGGCTCGCCCCAAATCCAGCTGGTGGTGCTCTGCTGTGCCAGACACCGACCCAAAGGGGACCAGCTCCCTGTCCCCTGTGCCACGGGGACACAGTGCCACGGGAGAGGTGTCTGGGACAGCTCTGCTCTCCAGCTGTCCCAGGAGGGACTTTGGTCACCAGCCAGAGGCTGTTTTTGTTTTCCCAGCAAGCAGGTCAGGACAGATCCAGGCTGGGGGACTCCTGACAGATGCATGGAGAGAAAAAGCCACCATCTGCCCTGCACAGCCTAGGGAAGAGCCTAAACCCTTGAGGCAGGAGGGAAACCTGAGGGAAAGACCCTGGGCTGCGTCACCTTCTCCCGCCCCCAGACACCGGAGAGATGTTAAAGCAGAGTGTCAGGATGGGAAATAGGATTTAGGGCATCCTGCAGGAATAGCAGCACCTGCACACAGGGAGAGGGCGAGGTGCCAGCTCCTGCCTGCCAGGGCCAGGTCCTGGGTGGGACATGGGCAGGGACAGACACAAGCATTCCCCAGGAATGGGAGTAGGGACACAGACCCTTCAGGAAGCCCCTCTTGTCAAACATGGGGGAGAAGTGCCTGGGAAAAGCCCTGTGGTGGGACAGCGTGTCCTTTGTCACCAGGAACCTTGTCAGCAGGGCTGAGCAGCCAGCTCCAAATGGACAGCTGGGATATGGGAGAAGAGCCAGGAAAAAGCAGTGGGTTAGAAGTAAATTTAGAGGTCAGCTCTGCAGAGAGGAGAAGGCCACGCTGACGGCCAAGCCAGCACCTGGTCAGTGATGTCCTCTGGAGAAGGAGCAGGCCTGGCCCCACCTCCCAAAGGTCCCTGCAAAGCTGCTCACAATGGGGCTGAGGGGTGGTCCAGGTGGGATGCCAGCCTGGCTGCAACTCCTCCAGCTCCCCCCTTTGCCATGGCTGGTTATGTCCTGCCCTCCCACCTTCTCCTGAGCTGGAGGACAGCAAGGGTGACCACATGGCAGGAGACAGAGGGAGCAGCACTGCCTGACCCAGCATCAGCCCCTCTTGCTTCCCCTGGCAGGACAGGCGTGGGCACAGCAGCAATTCCAGCCAGGAGAGCAGATTCCCAGCTCCCATGGCACCAAGAGGCTGACCGGGCACGTGCCCTTGGTCTCCCTGGTCCATCAAGTAAAGCACTTCACCTCAACCCCCCTCTGCGGTGTTTTAAACCTCTATTTTTAGCTTTGCACCTGGACAAGGTTTGGAGTAAGCGGAGCTTTTGCAGCTCAGCTGGCAGGAGGCACCTGGCAGCTTGGAATGGCCCCAACAGCTGCCACCACCCAGAGATGCTCCACCACAGCAGAGCAGAGCAGAGCAGAGCAGAGCAGAGCAGAGCAAAGCAAGCCAAAGCCCATGCCCCAGGCCGAGCACTCACGACGGTGACGGCGTCGTTGAGCAGGGACTCCCCGAAGACCAGGATGTGCAGCAGCTCGTTGATGTGGATCTCCTCGAAGACGGCCAGCACGGCCACGGGGTCCACGGCCGAGATGATGCTGCCGAAGAGGAGGTTGGCCAGCAGCCCGATGTGGTTGAGGCCAGGCCCGCCCAGCTGGCACACGGCGTACATGAGCCCCCCCAGGAAGAAGGCGTTCCAGAGCGTGCCCACCACGGCGAAGATGAGGATGGTGCCCAGGTTCTCGGTGAACTGGCGCAGCGGCAGGAAGTAGCCGGCGTCCAGGATGATGGGTGGGAGGAGGAAGAGGAAGAAGATGTCCGACTTGAGGATGGGGGGCTTTTCGCCCACGCCTTTGATGAGCCCCCCGACCAGCAGGCCCACCACGATGAGCAGGCAGCTCTCGGGAACGATGCTGGACACTGAGGGGATCACGTGGAACCCTGGAGAGGAGGAGGAGAGGGAAAGACACAGGTTGGCTACACGAGTGGAGGATGCTGTGTGCAGAGGGACATCCCTGCTGGAGTCAGGGACCCATTCCCAGCCCTCCCTGCACTCCTGGGGATCCATTATTCCTTGTGTGGCTCAGTTTCCCCTCCTGCCTGCTGATCTCAGGCCAGCAGGTAACAGCAAGTCCCAGTGCAGTGGGTGACAGCCACCCCAGGACACCCCAGGGTCTCTCTGTGGCCCTGTGACAGCCCCGCAGCACAGGCAGTTCTCTCCACATGAGGTGTGCCTGGCTCCAGCTCTTCCCATCACAGCACTGATCCCAGACACACACAGGCACTGGCATTCCCCTCCTGTCAGACAGCAGCCTGCCCACTCAGTGCCATCATTCCCGTGTGCCAGGCACGGTGCCCATCCCTGGGCATCCCTGATGCAGGGGGCAGGGAAGAGAACTGCTGCCCCCTTGGTGGGTTTCAGGATGTAATTCCCCTTCCTGCAGCTTCAGGAGTGAGCTGGGAGGTTTTTCATGGCTGGTTGCAGCAGGGACAGAATGCATCCTTAGGGTGCAAGGTCACAGGGAACATGTTTTCCCCTTTTCCAAACAGCACGACCCCAAATGCAGGTCTCTGAGCCAGCCCTGCCCCTCCTGGGTGACATTCCCACCAAACACCCCCAGCAGGGCATCTGCCAACACACCAATATCCACAGACGGATTTTGGGCTCCCTGGATCTTCTCCCAGGCTTTATAATTATTATTTTGAAGTGAGGCATATTTGTTCCCTGGCAAGGGAAGCAGTTTAAAATCAGGAGCCCTGCCTTGGCATCCCGTGTTCCTCCGTTCCTTCCGGCCGTGCCATCTGCAGCGATTCCACAACAGATTAAACCCCCCCAGCACGAGTCACGATCCCCCTGAGCCTGCAGGGGCCACATCTGTGCCACGGGCCGCCTCCTCCCTCCTCCACCTGCGCAGGCAAGTGCACAAATCCAGCTCCCATGGGAAAAGGCCACACTTCCACAATCCCTCCCCAAGGACAGGCAGCCACCGGCCCTGGTCCTGGCCCCCCACAGGTCCCTGGGGGCAGGATTAGCCCCCAAACTGCCCCCTGAGCCGTGAGCCCAGAGGACTCACCATACCCGATGCTCCACGCACCATTCCAGCTGCTCCAAAGGGTCCCCAATGCCGGAAGGAGCAGTTCCTACCCCAGCACTGCCACAGCAGCACCAATCCCAGAGCCAAGGACTCCGTGACTTCACATTCAGGCATGATGGGAGGCCGGGAGGAGATGGCAACATCCAAACTTCCTCCCAACACTCCCCAACATCCCGTCACCTGCATTCAGGGACTTCCCAGGCGGGATGTGGTTCCTGATTTACCCCATGGGATTGTTCTGCCTCGCACCCCCGGAGCCCACGCCAGCGCTGAGCACCCCAGGGCAGCCCTGGCAGGGAGCTCCCATGGGACGGGAGGTGACAATCCCTTTTCCATGCACAGCTCACGCAAGCAGCGGGAGCACCGACCCTTCCAGCACACCGGGCAGTTTCGGGCTGGAATAAGGCTCAAAGCCACACAAGCAGCGAGAAGCCGACAGCAGAGCGGTTTTTGCTTGCTAAGTATGTTCAATCATGAATAAAACACAAACACTGACAATTAAGCATCTCTCACTTCTTCCCCACAGGCCCCAGGATTCCATTAAACTGGAACATTCGTGTGCTGATGGGAATTCAATGGTTTACAGCCTTTTTGTAGGGCCCTAAAAATACACTTACATGGGCTGCATTTTAATTATGCCTTTGATTTCACCGAATCTCAGCCATTTTTTGCTCCCTGCTTGCTCCGCTCAGTATTTTTAGAGCATTCCAGAACTCATTGGTACCAATCTGTTGGTGGGATCCAGCTGGGATCCTGCTCCGAGTGCTGGGCCAGCACCCACTTTGGGCTGGGGCTGACTAATGGGAACCAACACCCTCACTGTGGGGTGATGCCAGGCAGGGGGGAACTGCTTCGATCCCAGCTCTGGCCTGAATTTCTCTCCTGGAAGATGAGGAAGGTTGTGGCAGGATGCTGGGAGATGAGGATGCCTGGCCACAGGCACATCCAGGAGCAGCAGAAAGGGGAATAAGCCTTGATAAAAGCTTTAATAATAATAATGACGATGATGTTTAATACCATGAGACTCCTGTTCCTGGCTGATTTGGTAAAAGGTTATTTGCTGCACCTACTGCTGCCACCCTCCTGTTCCCAAATGTGGTGGCCCTGCTGCAGACTGGGATTTCTGCTGCAGCAGGATCTGCAAATCCTCCACCACAGGACGAGCTGGGAGGCAGGGGGGCTCTCCAGGACCCCCAGTGCTCCTTCAGCCTCCTCTGTTAAGCAGCAAGTGGTTCCTGCCACGGCAGAAGGGCAGGAGCTGCACCCGACAGGTGCCCCTGGCTGGCAGGGCTGTGTGGGATGTGCTTCCCTAGGGGTTGAGGAGCAGGAACAGGAGGCAGCAGCTGCTCCGGGCGTACGAGGCTCCCAGCACGCTGCTGCCAGCACGGCCTGGATAGACAAGGGACGGGAGCTGGGGGTGCGGCAGCTGCTCTGAGGCACATCCGTGCCTGGAGGATGAGCAGGGATGTGCATGGGGGATCCCACTGGAGGGATGCACAGGTGAGCACTCCTCCCATGGAGAAGCACCAGCTGGATTCCAACCAGTTCTCCTGAACCCCAGCAGGAGGGAATTCCCCTGGAGACACCATTTCCCCGAGAGTGACCCCTGATCCCCAAATCCCCAGCACGGGGCATGCACAGTCACCCAAGGGTCTTCCTTTGGAAAACAAACTCCAAGGGAGCGGCTCCCCACACCAGCAACAAACCAGCAGAACCATTAAAAGCAAGACCAGACCAGTTAAACACAAACCCCGAGAGCTTGAGCAAACATGTAAAGGGAAAGCCAGGAGGTAACAGTTCCTATTAAAACTGTTCCTTGACCACATCATACACTGCAGCTCCCATGTGCCCAACAAGGAACACACAGGGATCGCTCCACTGGTGGTCAGCAATTCCTTGGGTGGGGGCAGAAGGGAACTGGGGGCTGGAAGTCCAGCTATAACCACAGTCTAAGCACTTGAAGGACTGGAGGAAATCCCATCTTTCAAATTAGAGATTTTGGGCAAGGAAAGCTGGCGCTGACAAAGTTTGTTCTGCAGCACTTGAACGCTTCCGGTCTTTATTTTGGGACCAGATTCACACAGGACAATCAAGGGCAACATCAGGAATTTCCCCCAATAATTTTGCAAATGTGAGGGCTCCCATTTTGGCTGCTAAAGGTTCACCCCCACCCCTCCAAGAGAGAAGCTGGGCTGCTTTTCCCAAGGCTCCGGCTGCTGGCGGATGCAGTGCCATGTAAATATTTACTCCTGACCAACCAGCCTGGGAGAGACTCTGCCCCAATGTGGATTCTTCCTTCCTGGGCTGTGTCTGGGTTCCCGGATGCTGTGCCTGGGGTTACCTAATCACAGAATCACAGAAATAACAAGGCTGCTCCATCCAGCAGCTCCTTTGCTGCCCAATGACTCCAACCCCACCATATCTGATCTGCCTCCACGCTCAGCCCGGGCAGGAGGAGCCTGAAGGGCTGTGCAGAGAAGGGACACGGAGGGAAGGGAAGGCACCCAGCCCAGACCCAGCATCCCCAGCCCGGGGATGTCAGAACCAGGTGGATCCCTCCCAGCATCTGCCTGAAGGGACACTTTCTGCTCTGCAGTGAAGGCTGAGGGATCTCCACGCCCTGAGCTGCTCACAGCCCCTTGGAAAGCCTCTCCCAAGGCCAGGAGGGAATGATTTGCAGCTTCCCATCACCCCGGCCCTTACAGCTCCGTAGGGCACGGGATCCAGGGTCAGGCTTAGTCAGAGCTCTGGCAGCACTCCCCCGATTTTAAAGACCTCCCTCAGAGCTGTGAGGAAAGAACATTTTAAGAACATTTTAATCAAACCTTTGATGAAGGAAAGGAGGCAAAGCCTTCACGCACTTCCCTGATCCAGGCCAGGTCAGGGAGATGTCAACATCTCCCACCCTGGCTCCCACCACAGGGACGTTCCTGGAGTCGGAGCTGTGAGAGGCTCTGCAATTCCCACGGCCCTGAAAAATGTTGGTGTTCAGAGGTGACAAATAAAGAATTAAACAAAAAAAGAATTCAATATATATCTAATGCTGATGCTGGAGCCAGCTTGCACCAGGAGCCAGTGTGCCAGCCCTGGGAACAAGGGGATTGTCCCCATGAGTCAGTCCCTGCAGCCGGGGCTGCCATCAGCCGTCACCTCCTCCTGCAGGTTCAATTTGGGTGGGATGAACGACCCCTCCTTTCACGGGAGGAAAAGAAATATGAAGGAGGAGGGAAGAAAACCCACTTGGCTGGTGTTTAGAGTTGAAGCCAGGTAAAGAAGAGGAAGGAGGGAAGGGAGCACATGGCGTGGCTGGAAGGGCTCGGCACGTTCATGGTTAAGCCGGATGCTCCTGTGGCTTCACCCTGGATTCCCAGGCTTCCCAAGCACCCACGCATGGGGAGATTGTTTTGGGAAAGCCAGGATGCTTCCAGGATGATGCCTGCTAGCTAAGAGGAGGCACAAGAAAGGAGAATGGTTACAAAAACCCCCCAACCTCTCCCCAGTTCAGTGCAGCAGCTGCAGGCTCCAGCAGGCAGAGGAATCACTCAATTATTAACCAGGGTTAGGAGCTCTCCCACCCCTTGGGTGGTTTTTCCTGGAAGGAGGTGGTAGATGAGGGGTTAGTCTGGGCCAGGGCGTGGTGAAGCCCCCCGGGTGATGCTCTCTGCAGCCCTGGGGAGCCTGGTGCTGGTTTGGGCTGCAGGGTGGGAGCCAGCGGCCATGGATGGGTGTGGAGTGAAAAAACCACTGCGGAGCTGGAAAAGCCCTGGGAGAAGGCACAGGGTCTGGGAAGGAGGCGGCGAGGGGGAGCAGGCATGCTCAGAAGGGCTGCCCTTCTGAAGGACACTGCAGAGAGCAGGGCTGGAGGAGACACACGTGTCTGAGCAGCACTGGGGCCCCTCCAAAGGCCACTTTAACCCTTTAGGACACCAGGCTGGCAGGGGCTGGGTGGGCCCTTCAGAGGGGCTGCAGCCCTGGGTCATCAGCAGACCCAGTGGTGAGGGATGCAGGCAGGTGTGGACACATCCCACATTCCTGGGGTGATCCACAAAGCCATGACTCAGCACCATTCCCTCCCTTCTCTGCATAGAAGCAGCAGGGAGGGGAGGGAAGGAGGGCTGGGCTGGGCTCCAGGGTCTGCAAAGCCCCAAGCCCCTGGGATCTGGCTTTTGCACTCTGTGTTTTGGGGAGGTGGAGGTAGGATCCCAGCAGGGTTCAAGCCCTGTGAGGATGGAGATGCAGGAACAGAACATTTGGCACCCGGTTCTCAGGGGAAAATCCACCTCGGTCTTCTAGAGTTTGGCTGCAGCTTCTTTCCATTTATCCCCTTTCCTCAGAAAAAGCTACACTGGATTTCTCCCTTCCCTCGCCTGGCCAGCAGCTGCCCAAAGATCAGCCAGGCTTTGCTGACTGCTAGTGGCCTCCAGCAGGGCCATCGTGGGATGTCCCAGCCCTGCTGTGCTTCTCCCTTGGAAAATGGAGCCGGATCCAGCGGCTCCCTGCAAAGGCAGGGAACGAGGAGCCTGGGAAGGGCACGGAGAGAGCTGCACCAGATGTAACAGGGAAGCCTCGAGGGAAGAGGGGATGAAAATTGAACTTGCTGGAAAGGAATTAAAGCTGGTGATTTACACCTATAAATAGAGCGAGGCCACACTCGTGTCGCCCTGCACGGGGAGGGGGTAAAGCCACCATACTTAAATTGCATCCACTGCATCCCACAAGCTCCAACGTCACCACGTGCCCTGGAATTCCAGCCCCACAGAGCTCCAGCCTGGCTTGTTCCCGCAGCCATCCCATGGGGATGGGATGTATGGGGCAGTTTGGCATTTGCCAAACCCTCTTCTGCTTTACCAGGGAGCAGGAAGGGTTTTAATGCAGGGCCAGGTCCCCCAGCGCTACCCTGCAGCTCTTTTTGGGCTGGTTTCAGCAGCTTGGTTCGGTTTGGGTAATCTTTTAAGAGAAGCACCCAATGGCTTCAATGTCCGGAAAAACGGAAAAGCGTTGATTTTCCACCCAAAATGACATTTCCTGGTGAGAAATTGACTTCTTGTTTTTTTGTTTCAAGACACAGGTACAGAAAGTGCTTCTAAGCAAAACAATTTCCTCCAGAACAAACCAAATGCTTCATTCAAGCCTCATTATTTTGTTGTTGCTAATTACGAAGCAAAGCCAAGAACCAGGAAGGTAATTAATTTATGCTGCTTTTTGTGACTCACTGAGTGAACACAGATCCCACACAGGGGCCACAGAGCCACCCCCAAAACCTCGCTGTGGGCTCGGCGTGCAAAGCCAGCACAGGGAGGGAAGGGAAAAGCCAAACTCCCAGCCCTGATTCCGGGGTCACTCCTGCACCCCAAACTCAGGTGGGCAGGGGCTGCAGCCGGGCTGGTGCTCAGGACTGGGTTAGAACCCATGAGCATCCTGCACTGACCTGCAGCCGCCAGGTATTTTCAGGAGTCAGGATTGACTTCATCCACACGGGATGGGAGGGGATGGATCTCTGGGCTGGGACCCCCCAGGGTCTGCCTGCCCAAGGTGCCCAGCACAGCCTGGCTGTGACCCCAACCAGCTGGACTGCACGCAACACCCCCAAAAGCCACCTTGTCACAGTCAATACCCATTAGGAGCCGTTGTCAGGTGACCAAGGCACTGCTTTATTTTCTCTTGGTGTGACATTATCACCCCCTCTGCCCACAGGCCCTGCTCACACAGCTGGGCCCCACCTCGCAGCCACCCAACTGCCCCTGCTTTTCCTACTTTTCCCCCATAATGCAAACAACCCGGGGCAAAAGGAAGGAGTTCCCCGTGATAGGAGCCCGAGGGCTGCCTGGTACAGCCCCAGCTCCCCCAGTCCTGTGTCTGCAGCCCCAGTGCCTGCGGCCAGGCTGGTGTGTGGGAAGGTGACCTGGCTGGACCCTGCCTGCTTTGTAGGAGATAAGAACAGGGTTGATAGCATCAGGCCAGCCCCTGGGTGACTCAAAACCTGAAAGCCACAGAACAAAAAGCAGACACTGCCAGGTACCAGCCTTGCTGCAGCCACAACCCATAACTGCTGCACTTCCATGCACTTGCCTTTCCCAAATCTCACCGTCCCCTGGGGGCCTCTGGGGAGCAAAGCCCACACCCCAGGGCAGGATAAACACAGAGTAAGATGCAGCCAGAGCCTCTCTCTTCAGGAGGGTGCTGAGAGCTCCCCATGCTCCACGCACAGAGGGGATGGATGCCAGGGCACCAGCAGGAGCCATGCTGGGGTGCCTCTCTGCAAGGTCAAGGTGCCAAGGACAGTCTGAGAGAGGCTGGGGGACAAGGCTGGGCTGTTCCTTGCCTGGAGCCTTTTGGAGAGCAGCTATTTAGAGCCATTTCATGCATTTTAGCTGCTAATGGTGATCCTGGAATGGGTCTGGTGTGCTGTCAAACCAGCTGTTGGGGTCGGGCATGGAGGGCAGGGTGAGCAAGGCGTACAGCTCCTTCCCACCTGGCACCAGCCACTGGCACGACACAGCCAGGAACAGAGGGTGATGAGCTCAGCCCTGGCACAGGCAGCAAAACCAGGGCAAGGGCAAAGCTTCTTCTGGCAACTGAGTGCAAGGGCAAAGTCTCTTCTGGTAACCCAGTGCCTGCAGCAATGCCACGTAGGATGTGCCTCCAATGCCACGCCAGCCACAGCAGGCACTGCCAGGCTCCAGAGGGATGCAGGCAGTGCCAAACTTCACCCCCTGGTGATGCAGCTCCCTCCCCACCACCGGCATCAGCGGAGACATTCCCAAGGATGATGACAGCACTACCAGGAAACCACGAGGGTTTCCCTCCTGTGTAGGGCTGGATTTGGAGATGCAGAAAGGTCCCCAAAAAGCTGAGCAGCCTGGGGAACAGGACCAAAGGCGTCACTGCATCCTGCAGCAGCCAGAGCCAGGAGCTGCATGCAGATGAGCCCAGCTCCCACCCACCCTCCAGAGCAACAGGCTCCCTGTGGGAAGGCCGATCCCACTTTCCCCCCAGCACGGTGCTGGGAGGGCACAGGGGAGGCGGCTGCGGGTGCCGCAGGTGTGCCGGGCCCCGGCAGCGCTGCAGGCCGGGGAGGACGCAGCGATCCCGGCTCGGGATCACCCGCAGGCACCCGGACTGCAGCACCTGTGGGAGGCCCCTGCCACAGGCACTGTGTACACTCAGGAACGAGCTGTTTACACTGGGACTGCAGCGATAACGCCGGCATCTCTTCCCTGGGCCCGACCCAGGCTCCGCACCCACTCGCCCCTCCAGCACAGGGATGGGCGGCTGCTCCTTGGTTTGCTTGTTCCCCATCCGACGGGGCTGCGTCCCTCTCTCTTTGAAAACACCAGGGGACAGCTCAGGGAAGCCTGATGAGCCCTTTGCATGACCAAGACCCAGCGTTCCCTGCAAAGCAGACACAAACCTCTGTGTGCTGAGCCCGCGGCCAAGGAGTCGCCAGCGATTCCTCCCAATTAAACCTCATTGCCCTGGCCCAGGAGGCCTGGTCAGCTGGGCGAGCCAACCACAGCCCGAGTGCTCCTAATTCCCCCCCTTCCAGCTCTAAAAGACACGCTAATTAATTAAGAACCCCAGCTAAACAGTTGGCTCTGCTGTGCTGTGTGGAGCAGCTTTGCAGCAAACTCTAAGTGTGGTGCTGGTGTCCATTAGTGGGGAAGGGACTCATCCTGCACTGCTCCAATGTAGGCTTTCACCTGCCTGAGGCTTAGGTTTAGGTTAGGCTTAGGTTTAGAAACCAGGATTCCAGCACCTCCCCGCAGAGATGGCCCTGACCCCACTGCCAGAGCCATGTTCAGGGAAGATCCGTGCCCAGGAACCTGAGGAAAACGGGCAGGGAAGAGCTGAAAACAGGCAGGGAAGAGCCAGGCTGTCGCTGCCCTCGCAGGCAGGGCAGGGCAGGAGCCTCCCTGACTCACCCCTACCTGGTTCATTACAGCCCTACAAGCCCATTTTGCCCACCACCTTCTCCCCACCAGGACACGTGCGTGGCCCCACGCTGCAGCACAAAGCAGGCCCTGGAATCTCACAGGGAGCATCCACGCAGGGAAACGCCCCCGAGGGCTCACGCTGAAGGAGGTGACCAACACAACAGCAAAATTTCGGGACCAACACCCCCTCTGAGCAGGCTGGGATGGATCACAGGCTGTGCTTGCCCAGCGAGCTGGGATGGGAGTGCTGGTGAACACTCTGGGAAGCACTGGGAAGGCACCACCAGCCTCCTGGAGGAGAAGGTGCCCACACACAACCACAACCTGCCCTCACAGCAATCCATGGACAGAGGCCTTTAGCAGAAACACTTGAACAGATTTTTTTTGAGAGCAGCAAAAGCACGTACCCTGGTTTTATCTCGAAGCACTCATAAGAAATTAAGAGATCAATTGGGAGTCTTTTACAGAGCGGGTATTAATTTCCTCCCAGCTGTAAAGAGGAAATGAGAGACAAAAGACATTAAATGGACTTGCCCAAGTCCCCAAGTGGATGGTGTGAGGGCTGGCGTGAGAACCCAGCAGCTCCCAATTTCCAGCCCTGTGTTTAGATAATGCTTCTCCTTCACACCAGAAGGAAAGCCAAGGACACTCTGCAAGAAAAGCAGATATTAAGAAAGGCCTAATTGCCACTAAAGACTGAGAGACCCAAAGCCCTTGGACTATCACCCTGTGGCTGCAGCATTCCAAGGAGGAAGGAATCAACTGGAGATGCTGCTGGAACAGCGATGGCTTGGGAGGCTTCAAGGCTTGGTCCCACCACACCTTGAAAAATCCTCTTCCAGATCCAGCTGTGCACAGCTGTGCACAGGGCAGCTCTCCTCCACCTCTGTCCAGCTGCAGAGCTGCCCTATGAGGAGATGCCAAACCCAACTTCTCCTCTGAACTTTGGGAAAGCGGTCACGGGTGTGGAGCTCAGTGTGAGCCCTCCCAGGACTCGGGGTGCTCCGGTAACCCTGATCCCTGCTGACTGCATTCCTCTAATGGGCATGTTCCACAGCCACTCCCAAACCACAGCCCGAGATTACCAAACCTGTTCAGAGCCTCTGGGCAAGCTCCACACGGAGCCTTTCCAGGGCGGGCCCGGGAACCCTTAGCAGCCCATGGCAGTCACCCAGCAGGAGGCACACGGGGACAAAGTGCCACCCAGATTGCTGCTGTCCTTGCTCCAAGACTCATTTTAATTTTTCCCCACCAGCTCTGGATGGGTGTATGCCACAGCCAGGCCTGCAGGGCTGGAATCTTCCTGGTGCAGCTCATTTATCCTGCAAAACCGAGTTTTCTACAGGGCAACAGCATCCTCATCCAGGTTTATAGTTTTCAAAACTATCAGAACAGCAACAGCAGCTGGATTTGAACATTTTGAGGAGGTTTAAGGTCTAGAAAAACTTCTTCAGCTCCAAGGAAAGGGACCAGGAGCTAAACATAACTCACGCTCACCAGCCATGCTCTTCCCAGATTCCTTCAGCTGCTGCAAGGAGCCGGATGCCACGAATAGCTGGGTTAGGAGGGGTCAGTGCCAGGGGATTTCTGGGATAAAATTCTCCCAGCTAACATCTGCGTGGTGCAAAGGGAACCTTCACACTGTTGGATGCAGATGTGGATGCTCTGGAGCAGATGGGACTCAAGCTGATGTGCAGAGACAGTGCCTGGTCACCCAAAATAAGGCTCCAATCGCTCTCCAGCTCCTTGCCCCTCAACCACAGGGCAAAGCATTTAATTCCCAGTTCCTGCTGACCCTCAAGGCCTCGGGGAGAGTCAAAGCTGAGCCAGCCCGAGGCCACCATGGACAGACTCCCCAGCAGAACGATGCCAATCGCCCTTCCCAGGAAGGGCAGATTTCCTACCAGGAACACGGGCAGGAAAGACAAACAAAAGCTTTTCAGGAAATAACCTGTTGCTCTCCACTCGGACAGCAGGGAGGAGGTAATTGCAATTAGCGCTGATTACTACCGGGCTTTGCAAGCCTAGACAAAGTGACACCACTCTCAGCACACGCCAGTGACGAGCTGGGAGCCAGCACAAGCACCCGGCCACTGTCACCTCGTCCCTGGCTTTCAGCAGGAGACACCATTCCAGCCTTCCAGCACCATCCCAGCCGGGATGCTTCTCACAGCCAGCCGAGCTCCTGGGAGCAGCTGCTCTCCCTCCACGCAGCAACTGAGACAGGAGAGGAGCTGTTCCTGGCAAAATGCACCCCCAGGGACCAAGGCTGCTGTGGGAAAAGGGTTCCCAAGGGAAACTGAGGCACTAACAGGGCTGGAAACACCAGCTCTTCTCTTTCAAGGCCTCTGTGAGCTCAAATCAGTGCCAGTGGCACGTCTGCTGTTACATCTCCAGCAGCGGGGTGGGAAGCTGCCTTCTCTCCAAATCCATCATTAAAATTCAGCATGTCGTGACTCCAGAATGCAGAGTAATTCCAGGCACTGGGAAATAAACTGCTGCCAAAGGGTGTCTGCCTCTGCAAATGTGTGTCTTGCACAAGAGAGGGGAATTATTTCCCTAGCAGCACCCTCTGTTATGTGGGATTAAAGTGCTGTCCCTGGAGGTCGATTGTACTGTGACTTTCTGGAGACAAAGACCTCAGATGGGGACGGGTTTGTGAGTCACCGCTGGGCAACCCAAGGAAACTCGTGTGTTCTCAAAAAGTACTTTGCATTCTCCAACTTTCCACTCCAAACATCACCCCAGCTTCAAATGAGCCCTTGGTCACTTGTGCCCTTCTCGCACAGGCGGGTCCTGGGAATGAACCCCAAGACCTGGGGTGGTGTGACACCAAATTTTTGTACCACCGAAGGCGACACAGCAGCAGATTCATTCTCACTGCTCCACTCCAAGCAAGGATCAACCTCTGATCTCCCTTTTCCAACAAACACGAAACAACAAGTGCGTGCACGCCCGTCTGCAGAGCTTTAATTTGGTTCCTTCCTTCCCAAGCAGAAACACAGAGTTCTGCTGCCCCAGGAAACAGCAGAACAGAACACAACAAGAGAATCCCTCAATTAACACACAACAGGGAGATGTTGCAAAATCAGAGAGATAAGTGAGATATCTGACACCATGCAGGAGAGATGGTGATGGTACAGGATCAACCACCAATGCTTGGTTCAACTCAACCCATCCCCTGCTGCTCTGCTGCTCCCTTTGGAGCTGTCTGGCCCTAATTTCAAAACACTGAGGTTTTTATCAAACCGACACCAGCAGCTTTGAGCCCCAATGGGTGAGAAAAAGCTGCTGCTGACTCAGGCAGCCCAGAGAAGGCAGAGGGGGATGAGGTGTAACCCAGCTCCGGCTCCACTCAGCAAGGCTGTGTTTTCCCTCAGTATTCTTGTGTGGATTTCGGGTTTTATTTGAACAAATTAGGCCTTGGGGACCCAAAAGAAAAGGAAAAAAATAAGAGAAATCAAATGTTTACAAGGCAGCTGCAGTAATTCATCCCCATTATTGCTTTTCCTCTGTCAGTACCCACAGCTCCAGCAATGCTGTAGCAAAGAACCAACTCCTGGGACAGGCTCACAGCCCCCATTCCCTCTGCAGTCTCCAGCCAAAACCCAGGCCTGCAGGAGGGAAAAGGGAAAGGATTATGTTAATGAAGTATTTATTTGCAAGCCTAATGAGCACCTGGTTTGTATAAGAGCTACAGAGGTATCTGACTCTCTTCTCAGAAGTGTGGCTGCAGTCCCTTGGTGCCACAGGATTCTTGTCACCCAAAGAAGGACCCCCTGCCCTCCACCACCACCCGGGGTTCCCCTCTTCCATGTGTAATTCTCCAACCCCAAAGGAGACTATTTAGCTACATTAATTGCAGGCAAAAGACTCGTTCTCCACCCCACTAATTCCCAAGGGAACTGCAGCGCCTCTGGGTATGGGGGATGAGCCGTGGTTGGGCGACTGGGCAATTTGGGAGGGGGGACATGAGCCAAACAGGCCAAAGATTGCCATGTCCTGCTCTTACCCCACAAACCACCCCAGGCCTCCTGGAGGTCTCAGGGGAGGAACAACTCCATGGCACCCCCCTGAAAGCAGGGCCAGCACCAATCTGGGCTCTGGCTGCTGCAGGACTTGCAACACCCACATCCCAAATTCCACCTGCAGCCTGTGGGGAGTCAGCCCATCCCTGACCCCTCCAAGCCTTTGTTGATAAATGGGATGAAACAAAGCTTCAGTTCCTGAGGGCCTTGAGGTGCAGAAGCTGCTGCAGGTGCCTGGGTCCCTGCAGGGAGCAAAGCCATGGCTGTAAGGGAGTGTAATCCTGCCTTAATGGACATCAGGGCTCACCAGGCAGGAATGGCAGTGATTACAGACCTGCTCTGCTTTTCCCACTCCATCAGCATCACAGCAGGAACCTTTCACTCTTCCAGTCCTAATTAAACTAATGGTTTTCTCAGATCCATGGAGGGAAGAGTTTGGATGTTTTTTGGCTCAGACACCAGCAACGGGCAGATCAGGGAGGAAAAAATAAATGCTGTGGCTGTTCTTTCTGAGATGGCAAAACAGGGAGAAAGAGAGCCAGAGCATGTGTTTGGATCATTCCCCAATAAGGAAGTGGGAATGCAACAAGTCTGCATTGGAAGAGTCTGTTTAAATTCATTATCATGACAATTTACACTTCTGTGGCACCAGCTGCAGCAGTACTTCAGAATCCTTTGGGAACAGCCATTCACCAAGCCCCAGCTCCCCTGGAACAGCCACCAGCTCCCCGAGACAAAGGGGACACGTCTGGGGTGACCTCAGAGCACACAGCACCACAGGATCTGCAGTCACACACAAGATAAGCCAGGCTGTAAGACAAACATTCCCTCAAAGAATGAGACAAACATTTCCCTCTGGCTCAGCGAGGGAATCCACATCAGCCAGTCCCAGGATCCAGTTGGAACAGCCCCCTCCTCCAGCCTGGCTCTGCCAGTAGCCATCCCAGTGAAGCTGTCCTGCACACAGGAGAAGCCACCCTTGGGGTGGCAGAAGGGCCCCAGAGATAAGTCCAGCACTCAACCCACGCATCACACACACGTATTCCCAACTTCTGAGAATGTTCCTCTGCTGTCCCCTTTCCCAGCCCTGCAGGTGATGTCCCCACGCCGGTGGCTTTGCTCCGGGGTGTTTCTGCTGTGCCTGGTCTCAAGATCCAGTCCTACATCCAGTGCCACCACCACAGCAGGTGTCCTACCCCACTTGTCACCCAAAGGAATCCTCAGTTCCTCAACTCGCAGGGCTCTGCAAGACTTCGGGGAGGCCCCTCCAAAAGCCCCGGTTTCAGGGCAGGGATATGGGCTGACAAAAACACTTGAAAAGCACCCAAGTGTTTTAGCACCCAAATCTCGCTGCCAGCCAGCAGCCGCCAGCTTCTACAAACGCTTCCCTGGCAGTTTCGAAATTGTCTCTCCTCCTCCACGTGCAGGAGCCACCCCACCGTGCCCTGGGCCTCCGTGGGGCTCCACCACCCCACCTGCACCCGTCACGTTCTGCCCTCTTTCTCCCAGCTCCTATCACCGGCTCGCAGGCACCAGACCTTCCCTAATCTCGCTGCTCCCCAGGCACAGCAGCGCTGGGGCGGTCAGTGCTGCCCAGAGGAGCCTCGCTGAGCACGGGCGCTGCGCTGGCACTCCGGGCTGAGATGCGACACCAGACCTCCCCAGGGCACCAGCGTGTCCCCACATAACCCCCCCCAGCCACAGCCCCGGCTCCCCGTGCTCGCTGAGCACAGGCTCCGTGCCCGGCTCGTTTGACAGCAGCCCCACGGTGGGGACAGTGCTGTGAGCACCAGGCTGGCGCTGGCGGCTGTCACCCGATCTGGGGGACAGGGAACACCCCAGACCAACACACGACAGTGGAGAAGAGACAGAGCAATGACTCAGTGATCGCCACAGGCTCCAAATCCAGGAGCAGCGTCTGGCGCTTGAGCGAGCAAAGGAGCTCAGCTGTGAAGTGGTGCCTGGAGGGGACCCTCTGCCACAGACACCGGCAGGGACACGCAGGGAATGGAGCCCCCATGCCCTGGGTCTGGCTGAGCTGGAGTTCATCAGCCCCACAGCAGCCCTCAGAGTGCGCTCACCCCACCGTGGCTGGGAGGGGGGATAGCCCCCGTGCTTTGGCCGCTGCTGAGCAGCACTCGCAGCATCAAGGCTGCCCCCAACACCCCCCCTCACCAGGGGCTGGGGCTGGGCAGGATCCCGGGAGGGGTCACTGTCAGGGCAGCTGCCCCAGACTCACCACAGGGATATTCCACACCACAAAAAAGCCCAGAGAAAAGAGGAAGAGGGGGTGGGCAGTTGTAATTACAACATTTGCCTTCCGGAGCAGCCACTATGCTCCTGAAGGTACTTCCCAGGAAATGGCCAGACATCATCTGCTGATGGGAAGTAGAGAATAAATCGTTTGTTTCCCTTTGTTTCCACACATGATCTTTGCTTTTGCTTTATTGAACTGCCTTTATCTTGATCCATGAGGGTTTTTTCCATCCTGGTTTCTCCTGCAGAGGAGGAGAGTGATAGAGTGGCTTGGTGGCCATGTGGGGTCACAGAATCATGGAATGGTTTGGGTTGGAAGCGACATTAAAGCCCACCCCATTCCACTCCCTGCCATGGGCAGGGACACCTTCCACTATCCCAGGCTGCTCCAAGCCCTGTCCAGCCTGGCCTTGGACACTTCCAGGGATGAGGCAGTCACAGCTTCTCTGGGCACCCTGTGCCAGGGCCTCACTGCCCTCTGAGTAAGTTATTTCTTTCTTCTATCTAATCTAAACCTTCTTAAAACCACTGCCCCTTGTCCTGTCACTACAGCCCTGCTCTGAAGTCCCTCTCCATCTGGGGGAGATGGACCCTAAGAGAAAAGAAGCAGAGACACCACGTAATTTTCCAACTTTGGGCTCAAGACATAAATTTTAGGTTCCTTTCCAGCCAAGGTGAGCACACCACACCCGGTGATGCCCTTGAGCTGGTGGTGGAATGGCCAGGGTGCCTCAATAGGTGGCTCCTAATGGAACATGACTCTGTGCTTTCTGAAGGAAAGGAAGGGAATGTGCTTTGGAGACACAGGTAGCCCCAGTTCTTCTCCAAGGTGGGTAAGAGCTGGTGCTCACCATGAAGCTCTTCCTGCCAGGCCCCAGCACAGCCAGCAACGGCACTGCTAACCACAATCTGTTATTTACATTCCTGACTGACTCCTTCCCTTTCCCCTGAAACGAAGAAGTATTTACAGTCAAACTTGAATTCCCCTGAAGGTCTCCATGTGAGCAGAAAGGTCAATCCTCAGAGTGAGCAAACCAGGTTCTCCTGCTGAGAAACCCCTCAGCCCTTCCCAACCACTCCCTGGGCATGGTGTGAAGGAACCCTGCTGATATCCCTGCAAAACCTTGGAGACGGGCACAGGGAGCTCCTGGTTGGGGTGTTTGGTGAGGGTCTGGCCTCCTGCAACAACACAACATCTTGAGACAACGTCTGGTTGCAACCTTCAGCCACAAAGGTTTCCCCTGGCAAAGTCAGGCCACCACCAGCTGTGGTCTGTACACGGCTGTAGCTGCCCCTCACTCCCTCCGCTCCTGCACAGTCTTAAAATACCCCAAGGGTATTAAGTAAAGCAGCACCAGCCTTCCCCTTCACTGGGGTTAACAAAGCCGGAACAGCCCACGCCTGCAGGACACACTGGGGGTACAGCGTCCCTCTGTCCCCTGTCGGTGGGGAATCCTGCAGGAACCAACATCTCTGAGGCATCTTACAAAAATCACAGCAAGAGGGCAAGGGCTCAACTTACACCTTTGATTTTCCAAACAAACTCACAGTTAGAGCTGCTGGACAGAGGATAAATCCCCTGGAAGGGACAACAGGGGGATGAATTTAGGCCTGAATAGCTGTGTAAAGCATCAAGAGCCACAGGGGAAACTGAGAAACAGGACAAGGGTCAGGTTGCCTCTCCTGGCCCAGAACAGAGCCCTGTGAGCACCTCTGAGCTCCCTGATGTGTTCACCCTGCACTACCCCAGTGAACGACACCCTGAGGTGACTCACAGGGTTGAAGACTCAGCTTTATAGCAACACGTGGCTCAATCATCAGCTTCAGCCCAGCAAGAGGCCTGTGGAGCTGGGGAAGGGAAGTCAGGAGGTGCCAAACTGTTGTGCACAGCCCATGCTGCAGGAATTCCTGTTCTTGGAGAAAAAAGGTGTTTGACCCTGGCACCTCGGAATTTTGCAGGGTCACCCTGATGCATCAATAACTGTACACTGACAGGATGGGGACAAAGAGAAAGCGCCACAAATTCCTGTTCTGTTTATCAATCCCCTTCCCCTCTGTGTGGAAGCTGGATGCTCCAAACCCTGTCCGGTGTGGGGAGCCTGGAGTTGTGTGTGCCTCATCCTGCCACGCCAGGTTGTACTGCCCGGTTGTGTAAGAGCTATCCCTGAGAGGAAAAAAGCCTGTTTTGCTGCTCCTGAACAACATCCCGTGATCCATGGCAGGATAGATGAGGCTGGGATTTGGAGCATGGAGCAATGAGACATTTTTTGCAGCTCACGAGCAGAGGGAGCTGTACCAGCAACTTGGGAACTACACACCAAGGCAACACTAATGAGAAACGCAAAACCCTGGAAAAGAGGCCAAGGAAAAGGATGTCCCAAGACTGCCCTGCTGTCAAGGCCCTCTCAGAGGTGTAGGTAAGCTAAGGTGTAGATGTTGGCGTAGTCAGCATCCCTGGAGCTCTGCAGAGCACCTGCCATCTTCAAAGACCTCTGCCAAACCTGCACAGCAGCCTCTCCTAAAATACACCCCTTAAAACGCAGCCTTGCATAATATTTGTAGCGCCAAAGACCCGACAGCTGGCAGAAATAACTTTTCCTGCAGCACAAACGAGCCCTGACTCCGGGCACGGGCGGCCGAAGAGCAGCGGGGACGGAGGGTACGGCGGGTGTGCCCCACCTCACCCATCCGTGCCCCGGGGCCGCTCCCCGCTGCCCATTCTGGTGTTTTCCAGCGCGGTTTCCCCCGCGCGCCCCGGCAGGGCCGCAGGCCACTGGCCCCTCCTTTCTCCTCCAGCTTCCGCACAGATACTCCTGATTTCATCACTCTCGGCGCTCCGAGCCGCGCTGAGAGCGCAGAGCCACGGCCGAGCTGGCTCGGCGCGCCGGGAGAGCCCTGGGAGAGGAGACTGGGGCGGCTGCGTTCCCTGGGGAGAGGCACCTTCCAGATAAACGTGCCCGAAGTCATTTTGGGCAGAGCCAGCACAGGAGAAACCCCATGGATCCCACCTGGTTCCACCCTGCCCCAACCGCCTGTCTCCCAGACAAACCTCCAGGTCTGGAGTGTTCTCACTCCTGTGCCTGCACGTAAATAAAACACCCAGGAGGGATTGTGGAAATGGGGCTTCACCTGCCTACGCTCACAGCAGGCTGGGATGGGGATGGGATATTTTTAGGAATAGCTGGGCAGGAAGGATCTGAGTTCCCGGCGGTCTCCTGGACCCCTCCAGACCAGGAAGGGCACAGTTTACAACAGGCACCAGCATAAAAAAGCTCCCAAAGCAAGGTTTCCCTCAGCAAGCTGGGGTGCCCCAAGAGTGTTATTAAATCACTGAGGGTAATCGAGGAGCAAAATGAAGGAGTGCAGAGCTCCCTTCCCTCCTCACCTGCTCCAAGGCAGGGATGGGCCAATATTTCACCTGCCCTCCTGGTTTTATCTCCAGGGACGGGACCAGGGCCAGCTCAAGCTCTGCACTGCCGGAGGCCAGGGCCGGCAGGGCCGGCGAGCAGAGCGGTTACATCACGTCACAGGTTTGGGATAATTCGGCTGGTATTGATCCAGCTGCAGAAGTTTGGAAAACACTTTGTCAACAACCCCCACTCCGGCAGTGATGCTTTCCCAGAGCGGGTCATCCGAGCGGGTGACTTTTCCAGCCCTGATGCCGTTCTCTTTAATGCGGGAATCTCCAGACGCTTTGCACCAAACCCACCTCGGCTTGCTGCGGAGGGGGAGGAAGGGGAGGCTGAAGCACCAGGAGATTTTTAAGTGACTTCTCCAAGGTTACAAAAGGCATCTGTGGTTGAGAGAGGAAGCAAGTGAACCGGAGGCTTCCTCCCCGAGTTTCAGAGGGAGAAAAGCAAACCTGGTCCAAGCAGGGCATGGTCAGGGGTCAGGAGCATCTTCAGCCCCACTCCCGGGCAGGGAGACGAGGAAGTCCGTGGGAGTGGAGGGGCTGGGATGCCGCTGGCTGCCAGGCCCAGGGCAGAGATACAAGGTCGTGGGGAGAGCAGTGCCCACCCCGGCCCAGCCGGCCTGGGGGGTTTGCAGAGGATGTGCAGGGGAATCTGCCCTGGAATGCTTGGGGTGGTCCCACCCTGGATATTCAGGGGGTCTCTCCTTGGGGTGCTCCAGAGGGTCCCTCCTTGGAATGCTCACAGGGGTCACTCCTTGCGATGTTTGGGGGTGCCTGTCCCATTCAGCTGGGGAGTCCTGCCCTGAGATGCTCTGGGGGTCCCTCCTTGGGATGCTGAGGGGGTCCCACCCTGGGATGCTCAGGGGTCCCTCCTTGGTAGATACTCATGGGGATCCCTCCTTGGGATGCTTCGGTGTGTCTGCCCCATTTGGCTGGAGGATCTCACCCTGGGATGCTGAAGGGGTACCTCCTTGGGATGTTCAGAGGGTCCCTCCTTGGGATGCTCGGGGGTGCCTGTTCCATTGGACTGGGAGGTCCCTCTTTCTCCAGGACACCAGGACGCCTCCCCAGCTCCCCTTCCCCCCACCCCCCCTACGCCACTGCCCACCTACCCAGCTTCATGAGGCAGGCCAGGAGGATCCAGAGGGAGATCTCGAAGGGGATGCGGACGTGCGTGTAGTCGATGCCCAGGACCGGGAAGGCTTTGCGGGGCTTGGCGTGCCCCTCTCCCGAGCCGTTGGCCGGCTGCTCTTTGAGCGGGTGGATCTCCTCGGGGGCGGCGGGGGGCGCGGGGGTGAAGCCCCCGATGTCGCCCCCGGACAGCGGCGTGGGCTGGCCCTCGGAGGTGAGCATGGGGTTGGCCTGCAGGACCTGCCCGGGCAGCAGCGGCCCCAGCAGCAGCAGCGCCCAGGGCAGGGCGCGCAGGGCCGCGGCGCCCATGGCGGCGGGCGGGGGGCGCGG